>CM036940.2:83454481-83625493 GCA_020352615.2 Yoshiicerus persimilis
ATTATAGTAAATTCACTCTTTAACTTATGGGAAAAATAACAAGTATCTTCGTCGCATTCCGTTGAAAAGAAAAGAAGGGAGATGTTGTAGCATTATAATATACGCCGAAAACCTAAAATCACAATTTTATTGTTGTAGCGAGATATCCTCAACCTCCAATCTTACGTCTTGGTTGACATAAATTCTAGGTTTTAAATACCAGTCAACCTAAAAAGTAAAACCCTTTATGTAAATTACTAAATTAAAAATTTTTTTTAACGAAATAGTTCACAGAAAATGTAATTATATATTTTAATTTTTTACTTGAGTAGAAATGTTTTCTTTAACAACGGCAAGATTATTTAGTATTTCAGCAAACGACGGTCTGGCATCATGACTATTATTCCAACAACTTTTCATTATATCAAATCTGTTAATATTTTCAAAAATGTATATTATTGAGGATAGAGGTTTCTGAAATTTGAGATTTGAGGTTTTTGAAAGTATGTTAAATGACCAAAATACCTCTTCATTACAAATAGTAAAAGTATTTAGAAAGTAAACCGTTAAAATGGAACATCATTAATTAGAGTTTGGAGGCAGTTAAAGCATTTGGATTCTCAATGTTAAAAAATTAACCAGCAAATGTAATTTATAAAACTAAACTTCTACTAAAGTATTGTATGAATATATTTACAACTCAGGAGAAGAGTATTTGGGTTTGTCCATTCGGGAACCTTCTTTCAATTTTGTGACAAATTCGGGTGTATAGACAACACCAGGGTAGGGAACCCCAGCCAATGAAAATATCTCCCACAATGTGATGCCGTAAGACCAGACATCGGATTTTATAGAAAACGTAAGATCCTGAAGTGCTTCAATAGCCATCCATCGCCAAGGCAAAGGTGTCTGCAAAATGAAATCAACACTACAATTAATGTAACTAACTTAACAATCTTAGCGATATTTTGACATCTAGGACAACCGTATTACTTGTTCATCTTAAATAATTTACCTCCTTCTTTTTTACATATTGAGAGTAATGATAAAGCTGTTTTGAAAGACCAAAATCTGATATTTTCGCCAATAAATTTTCATCAAGAAGAACATTCCTTGTTGCCAAATCCCCATGAATCACCTTTAGAGAAATTCTAAGATCAATACACTATTATCTTTTTAAAATTTAGTATAAAAATAATAGTTCACCTTATGGATGGATAGAAATGCCATTCCATTAGCAATTTGTGAGGACCAATCAATGAGATTAAGAGTATTGATTTGTAAATTATTTGTATCCGGAGTAAAATCTCTGAAAAAAGGCATTCCATAATAAATAAAAGTCGATTTTGAAAAGATATACTTGAATTTAGGATAGCAAATGAATTACTTTGGATCTTTTGATAAGACATTCACAAACGATTTTCTGTGATTTCTCAAATAAGTAAATAATGACCCTCCGCTACAAAACTCTAAAATTATATACGGTTGTACTATAATAAAATAAAAATAAAGATATTATCAGCAAATAATTTAACATCGTTGGATTATTAAAAATGTTTTGATCTCATACATTCATCGATTTTCTCAGTACAGGCTCCAATTAAATTAACAATATGAGGATGTTTGTTTGGCTTCTGTTGTCTTTGAAGGTACATCATAACTTTTAGTTCTTCCAACATGGCTCTAATGTAGTCAGGATCAACTCCTGCTTTCAATTGTTTCACAGCTACAATAATAGGGTTTGGAAATTTATCAGGACAATCCACAATAGCTTTTGAAACGATCCCAAATTCTCCGGAACCCAAAAGACACTCAGCATCTGTATTATCAAATCACATTAGAATTATTAATAAGCTTGGAATAGGAGTACAACCTTATGTCAATAAACATTTACCAATACGAATGCACTCCAAAGGAATTTCAAAAGTTTCAGCATCGTAATGGACATTCTTTGCTTTATACATAGGATCTGCATGTTCAAATGAGATTTGTTCAAAAGCCAATGGATTTCCTTTCAGAAATTCTTCTACGTATTTTTGACACAGCAATTCTCTTTGTGCTTCGTCCATTAAATCTGCATTTTGAGGATTCTTCTTCCGAAAATAAATAAACAAGGCGACCACAATAACACTTGCCAGTAAAATAAGAACAATTATCGGAACCGCGACGTAAAGCAAAATAAAAGTTTCATTTTTCACGCCCTTTTTTATATCTCCAATGGTACTGTTCGATACGGTTGTTATGTTTTCAGTTTCTGTCTCCGTGTTGATATCAGTATCAGTGTTTTCATTCCTATTGAGCGTTGGTGTCTCAGTGTACGGAGTGTAAATAATATCAGAAGTTTTATTTGGTGTACAAATGTCAACAGAATTTATTTGGGACTCAAAATCTACTTCCAGCAAACTCTCAACCTTAAAATACCTTGACGGAATCATTAAAGATCTTCCGGTACATCCGGTTCCGGCGTAGAAAACAAAACACAGTGTAAATGTAACTATAGATGAAGTTCTATTTCTCCAGTTTTCAGGCAGAGTTCTACAGGAATGCACGTTTAGGTTGAAATAACGTCCTAAATTCATATATAAAAATTATTATAAATTTATAGCTTCGTAAAGGTATTTGTAGTTGTTGATTATATTTGCAAAAGGGTTGCTTTTGGGAACGAGATTTTTCTGACAATGACTTATTGCTAAAAATTGGCAAATGATTATCTTACATATAAATATAAATGCACAAGAATATTATTTGTGTTAGTCTTACAAAGCTTTTTCAAAATAATTTGTAAAGCAATAAATGTTGTCTCCTCACCTCCTATATCTGGTTCATCAAAAAAAGTAACGGAATCTCCTTTACCTGTTTTTTCAAAAAATATACCAATTCAAATATGAAAAACAATCCTAAATCTGAGTGCTACAGTAGTAAAATGTCACAGTTGTACTCTAATACTCTAAAGATTGTTCTATCCAATCCAAACCAAACAGCAAGCCATCCGTAAGAAAAACTAATGCTTGCCCAAAATACTTCATATGTAAAAATTTAAAGACAATAGTGAACATTTTTTTCTCATTTTAAACATAAGTATATCTCCAAAAAATACACGTAACAGTGTTTGTCATAAGCAGAAGTAGCCTTTACAGAATACAACAAGTAAGCATTTAAAATGGAAAAAATTTAAACGCACCTCAAAAGTAAGCGGTATACCTCAAGGAAAATATTCATTTTATCTCATATATTCTGTAAATACATATAGCTAATAAATATATATTTATCCATCCTCAAGTATCACTGCGCCAAACTGATAATACACATTTACCTCAAGTTTTAATTCAATTTGCTAATGTCTAAGTAAAATTACCACAAGTGTAGTAAGGACTTTGTATTCTACTGGAGCGAAATGTACTCAGACATTAGCAAATTGCATTAAAACTTAAATGAATGTTTATTATCAGGTCGGAGTAAGTTTGGACCCTTCCGGTTGGATAAATACTATCTATTGGCTAAATATATTTATATGAGGTAAAGTGATACTTTTTCTTGAGGTATAAGCTGATTTTTTGAGACACTTTAAGCCTTTAAAAATGAATCACTCAAGTCTATTTCTGTCTGATTTTAAATGTTCAGTTACCTACTTCCGCCCATACTCAACCATGGAATAAAAAACAGGTTTTTTCCTGTATGTAAAGTACATATACTACTTATATGGTATATGCTTCTATGTACAGTAGAAACTCTAAATATTAAAACTGGAATGTGTAAGGGAAAAATGTCTACGACTAAATCAAATCACCGCAGAGTACGGATTGAGTACATCATATTACAAAGTCGATTTGCTCTTATAAATTATTAAAAAGATTGAATTTCATGAATAGAATCGTTCATTATATCCTGCTTCAAAAACAGTAGTCGATCTGAAATGTAGAAGAATAATGCACAATTGACTTACTTTTATAATTAGTTTGGCCAATATGTTCACTGCAGGGTTTTATTGATTTTACTGTCTTGTCATAGTTCCAAGTTCTTAGTACGTGATGTCCATAATTTCCAGCGTACAGGCGAATTGTTTCTCCAGTGCAATTTAGTTCTTTGTAGAAATGCACACAAAGTCCATCAGTATTCACAGCAGAAACCCGGTTGTGCCAGTCTATCGGTAAATTGTGACATTCCCCATTGTAAGATACTTCAATTGGAAATCCGACGTCTGCGAAAAATAATGAGTTACCAAACATTACAATATTTATAATAGTAACCTTTACCGTGTCGGGATTTATTGTTACTTGTTCAATTACCTCCTGTGGTTCCTGCTTCTTTTTCGTAAACAATTATTTTTGCACTCCTGACATATAAGGTACCATGTGAAACACACCAAATTAAAAGTATAATATTGTTGATTTTCATTTTCAAATGAAGAATTATCCCTGGCAGCGTATTTGTAGTACAAAAGCTGTAAGGCAAAGTCGAACTGATTTAAAAGACGGCTAATTATTTAATTGATGTGATCTTTTTTCTTGGACTTTCCTTTCAATTTCTTTAGAAATGTTATCGCCTTGACTTACCCACAAGTTGGTGATGTTGGTGTAGAATTTATTTAATTTTCCCGAAATATTAAGGTTTGATATAATAGGTAAGCATATTAGATTAACTAATATACTTTTTATACTTAAAATATAAATTGCGTTCTTTCCTTAAGGGAATACCGTTTGGAGAGCAAACCCAGGTTTGCCTACAAAATTTATCTACTTATTAATCCTAAATGTAAACAGGTTTTTTCATTTTTATCCTTGTTTAATGCAGCTGTATGTGATGTAAAAGAGAAGCAAAAAAGGATGTAAATGTGGTAACTGTATACTCAAAACTAGAGTCGGGATCCATTAGGAATTTTCCGCAATGGACATTTATTGGTACTGATACCAGTTTACGACTGCTATAGAGATCCTCAGTTAAGGCAATACGATATTACTGACAAAGAAAGCGCAGTAGAATTTTTATGATACAGATTTAAGGTTAAAGGTACGTTGTTGCCTTTTGAAGTGTTTATCAGATAATATAGGTAGATCTAATTGAAATCACTATCTGAATCATTTCTCTTTGTGATGTAAAATAATGTCTTCCTTTATTGAAATATGCTAGAATAAGAGAAAATGCGGATATTCAAGAACCAATGACTTGGGCATTCAAAAGGTATTTCAGGCAGCATCAATTATAAATGTTGTACTACAACAACTGAATGAAATGGGACAATTTTAAAAACTGTTTTTTCTCATATTAGACATTTTATACCATACCATGGTACAATATCTAGGTAGTTATTAAATAGCAAAAACTATAGGAAGCGCGTTGTCTGTCTGTTTCTCTGCTCTTCTGCTGTGACTGTGCACAATAACTTAAGAAATTTGGACAATGTTTTTCGTTGAAAATTTTAGTGTACATTTGGAAAGGGAAAAATGGAGTGATTTTAAATAGTAAAACACACGGAAAACTGAGAATCACAATTGTTGTGGCGAGATATCCTCAAACTGAAATCTGATGTCTTGATTAATATAATTTTTAGACTTTGAATGCCAGTCAACCTGAAAAGAGCACCAATTTATGCAAATTACTAAAATAATAAATAACATAATTGATCTTTGATGTAATATAAATTGTAGTTTTTTACCTGAGTGGAAATAATTGCTTTAACGGCAGCTAGATTATCTAGTATTTCACCAAAAGACGGTCTGTCTTCAGGATTTCTTTCCCAGCAGCTTTTAATTACGTCATATCTGTTAAATTTTACAAAAGATGTTATTTGTTAAACCAAATATTTTTGCAGATATTTCAGTATAAAACCAAAAGGCGGACTTTAATGTTAAGCTATTGTTCCTAACTTTCAAATTGTAAATATCATAAATACAAATGATATTTAGCAACTAAATGGAATTTATAAAATCGCTGTGAGAAACTACAGATTAAAAGATTGTAAAAATTCATTACAACTCAGAGGAAGAGTAGGTTGGTTTGTCCATTCGGAAACCTTCATTCAGTTTCGCTAAAAATTCGGGTGTATAGACAACACCAGGGTATGGAATTTCTGCTAAAGAAAATATTTCCCACAATGTGATGCCGTAAGACCAAACATCCGATTTTACAGAAAATGTTAGATCTTGAAGTGCTTCAATGGCCATCCACCTCCAAGGTAAATGTGCCTGAAACATTAAATCAACACTTTAATTGGTATCAATCAGAATTTAAAAATGGGAACGATTTTCGTTTATCTAAAAATATTTAAGTGAACCATTATCCGTCCATATTAAATCAATAACCTTTTTATTTTTCACATATAGGGTGTAATTATACAGTTGTTTTGATAAGCCAAAATCCGATATTTTCACTAAAAGATTTTCATCTAGGAGGATATTCCTTGCAGCCAAATCCCCATGAATCACCTTCCAAAATAAAGTATCTAAAATCAGTACCCATTCCGTGTCAATTCAAAATATTTTCAAAATCTAATAATTGTGCCTTACCTTGTGGTTAGCAAGAAATTCCATTCCACTGGCAATTTGGGAGGACCAGCTAACTAAAGTAAGTGTATTGATTTCTGTAGAATTTGTAGAAGAAACAAAATCTCTGAAAAAAGATTTCCTTCATACAGAAAAGCTACATTAAAAGATATATTAGTTTGGAATCGCTAAGTATTTTTACTTTGTATCTTTTGATAGAAGATTTACAAATGATTTCCTTTGATTTCTCAAATAAACGTTTAAAGACCCTTCGCTACAAAATTCTAAAATTGTATAAGGTTGTACTGTCAATCAATAAAAATTAAAATATTGTCAATATATAATTTAGTAACACGGGAATATTAGAAATATTTTCTTGTCTTACATTCCTCAATTTTCTCAGTACAGGCTCCAATTAAATTAAGAATATGTGGATGGTTATTTGTTTCCTGCTGTCCTTGAAGGTACATCATAATTTTCAGTTCTTCCAAAATAGCTTTAATGTAGGCTGGATCAACTCCTGCTTTCATTCTTTTTACAGCTACACGAATGGGGTTTGAAAATTTAGGAGGATAAGTCACAATAGCTTTTGAAACGATTCCAAACTCGCCAGAGCCCAGCGGACTTTTATTATCTTATAAACGATTTTACGATAATTAGTTTATAAACGATAATCATAAATACTATAATCATTTTTAAGCTTAATGTGTATAAAAATTTTATATTTATCAGAAATTACCAATGCAAATACATTCCAGGGGAATTTCATAAGTCTTCGCATCATATGGGAGATTTTTGGCTCGATAAACAGAATCTGCATGTTGAAAACTAATTTGTTCAAAAGCCATTGGGTTTCCTTTCAGAAATTCTTCGATGTAATTTTGGTATAGAAAGTCTGGGTTTACTTCCTCCGTCGCATTTTCATTTTGAAGATTTCTTTTTCGAAAATAAGTAAACAAAACCAATAGCGCAATGATTGCCAGTACAAATAAAACAAGAACGGGAAACGCAACGTATATCAAAATAAAACGATGCATTTTTAAGCCCTTCTTTTTATGTACAATTGTTCCGTTTTCATTTTCTGTTTCCGGGTCGAAAATGGTCTCGGGGTTTTGATTTGCAATAACGGGTGGAGTGTAAATCACATCAGAAGTTATGTTTGGTGTGCAAATGTCAACAGAATTTATTCGCTTGTCAAAATCATATTCGACCAAGCTTGGAACCTTAAAATAGCTTGGAGGAATCATTAATGATCTTCCTGTACAATTAACTCCAGTGTAGTAAATGTAGCACTGAGTAAATGGAACTAAAGATGAAGTTCTATTTCTCCAATCTTCAGGCAGCGTTCTACAGAAATGCACGTTTAGATTGAAATAATGTCCTAAATTGAAAAAAAAAACTCATTTAATTTCTAGTTTGTAAAGAATATTTATAGTAATAGTTAAATACTTTGCTTGTGTCATTGAGATTTATAGGAATGCACATCCAAGAATTAAAACTAGTGTTAGAAAGGTCTTACAAAACTTTAAAAAAATAGTTTTGTAAAATTATAAACATTTTGTCACCTTTTATATCAGGTTCATCAAAAAAAGAAACCGAGTCTCCTTTACCTATTTTTCAAGAAATATATATAATATCAATTTTTGCATTTATAGAGTTTTAGATTGAGTAGATTGTGAATGAAGACCATTCTGTGTGAAACTTGATCAATATGTTACTAAATGTCAGAAAAACGACCGGAAAGAATTCACGAGCCTATTAGCCGGTCTTAGGCAACTTAAGCTGCACCTATACCTATATAATGACAAATGCAAAAATGCGCTTACTTTTATAATTAGTTTGGCCAATAGGTTCACTGCAGGGTTTAATTGATTCCAATGCCTTGTCAAAGTTCCAAGTTCTTAGCACATGATGTCCATAATTTCCAGCGTACAGGCGAATAGTTTCTCCAGTGCAATTTAGTTTTTTGTAGAAATGGACACAGAGTCCATCAGTATTCACAGCAGAAACTCGGTTGTGCCAATCCACCGGTAAATTGTGACATTCTCCATTGTAGGACATTTCAATTGGAAATTTGGTATCTGAGGACAATAATCGTTTCTAATTATTACAATATTTATGATAATAAATGGGATTTAGCATGTCAAGACTTATTGACAATTTATTAATTACCATTTCCGGTTCCTCCTTCTTTTTCGTATACTAACACTTTTGCACTTTTGACATAAAATGCACCATGTGAGACAAACAAAATGAAAACTACACTTTTGTTGATTTTCATTTTTAAATGAAAAATTATCCCTGGCAGCCTTTTTGCAGTTTAAAAGCTATACAGCAAAATAAAGCTGTTTTAGAAAATATCTCAACATTTAATTGATGTGAATTATATTTTCCTTCGATTCTCCTTGAAACTTCCTTGCAAATGGTGTCGTCTGGCTTTACCCACAGCTTATTGGTGACATTGTAGATTATTTTTTTAACCTTGCCGGAACACAAAGTGTCGGATAAAAGGTGAATAAAACATGGAATATGTATTATACTTTATGCCTTAACTAAATAATTACATTATTTCTTTCCTATCGAATACTCAGTAGAGGAAAACGGCTTATTTAGCAAATCTAGTTTAGTTTACCTATTCATATTTACATTTTATGGAATCAGCTTTTATATTTGTATCCTTAAAGCGACAGTAATGGTTATTGATATCAAAAGCAAAAGATGAGCATAAAATGGTCATTCCTATAGCTATAGTTCGAGTAGTTTCGATAGAAACATGGTATCCACAGTTATTAAGCAATTATGATATCATTGTTATTAAAAATCCTGTAAAAAGTATTGTTGGCCGTAAGCAAATGCAATATTTATTTATAAACACTGTCATGACTTTCACATTCGTGGTAACTTTTTATTACGAAAGGCACTATAATATATCTAAGCATTATATTGGTTTCACTTTCTTATTTAAAACGGTACAGAGTATAGAGATGGATTTCAGCAAATTACATAAAAACGAGCTGCTTTTGAAATCTTTTAAAAGTTCTTTTATTTTTTCTGATTTTGAACATAGTACAAATGTGATAATTAATAACTAACGAATTTCTTGAGGTTTGGTTGATTACGTTAATTCTTATATGTAGATGTATTATATACTTGAATAGCCAGTCTCCACCTGAAAAACGTAGCACATTTATAATAAATTCAATAGCGTATAAAATTTAGAGTTTGTTTACGGATTTTTACAACATTTCTTTTACCTGAGTGGAAATTCCGTTTTTCACTGTAGCTAAATAATGTCGAATGGCAGTAAAAGACGGTCTATCGTCAGGAGTTATTTGCCAACAGTTTTTAATTATATCATAGCTGTTAAAAATTTACATACAAAGTATTATTTATGCAGTTCAGAATTTTTGAATCGTAAAATAATAATTTAATAACACGACTTGCAAATAATTTACAATTAACTTTACTGAATGAGTTTTGAAAATAAAATAATAAATTCCCAAGAATTTCAGGGTCTAAGATAAATTAATTTTTCTAAACAAAGGAATGCGGTCTTAAGTGCATAAAACAATGAACAGCTAACAATACATGAGTAGAGTGGTTTTCATAAATCTAAAATGATAACATTTAAAAATATTTATTTACAGATCAGGGGAAGCGTAGGGAGGTATCGCCAACCGGTAACCTTCGTTCAGTTTCACTAAAAATTCGGATGTGTACAGAACACCAGGGTAGGGAATTTCTGCCAAAGAAAATATCTCCCACAATGTGATGCCATAAGACCAAACATCCGATTTTACAGAAAAAGTAAGGTCTTGAAGTGCTTCAATGGCCATCCACCTCCACGGCAAAGGAGCCTGAAAATTGAGGAAAGTTTTCCATTATTAGTAAATATAACAAGGATAACTTTGAACAAAGCTTGAGCAAACAATTAAGTTTGACCATTTTCTTTGCAATTTTTACGAAGACTACCTGATTCTTTTTCACATATTGCGAGTATTGATAAAGCTGTCTAGATAAACCAAAATCGGATATTTTGACTAATAGATTTTCATCAAGGAGAATATTTCTGGATGCCAAATCCCCGTGAATTACCTAGTAAAATGAATTTTACTTTACTATAATCATGAAACATTTGTTTTTCCTTCAGCTATAATATACCTTATTAGCGACGAGGAACTCCATACCATTAGCAATTTGTGCGGACCAGTCGACCAAAGTTAGAGTGTTGATTTGTACTTGATTGGAATAAATGAAATCTCTGAAATGAAGCAAATATGTTTCACATTAAAATTGAATCTTAAGAAGTTAAAAAATTAATTGTAAAACTAAATAGGAAACTATTTTACTTATTTACTTCGGATCTTTAGCTAAAAGGTCAACAAAATATTTTCTTTGTTTTCTCAAGTAAACATCTAATGATCCTTCGCTACAAAATTGTAAAATTATGTAGGGCTGCACTGTAATAAAAATGCAAATTAATTAAAAGGATGCATTGAATTTATTGTAAGGTAAATTTGTCTATTTGCATTACTTAAAAGGATCAATAATGTTCATTAATTAGTTGTTTCTTTACATTGTTCAATTTTCTCAGTACAGGCGCCAATTAAAGTGAGAATATGAGGATGTTTATTTGGTTTTTGCTTTTCCTGAAGGTACATCATGATTTTAAGTTCTTCTAAAATTGCTTTAATGTATGCAGGGTCAACTCCTGCTCTCATTCTTTTAACAGCTGCTCGAATAGGTTTTGGAAACTTTTGGGGACAAGAGATCATTGCTTTTGAAACGATTCCAAATTCTCCAGAGCCCAATGGATATTTAATATCTGATTCCATTAATTAATTAGTGGTGCTCATTTATTCATTTGCATTTACATTATTTTTTAAGTTCAATTTATTTTGAGTTATTTATCTTAAGTTATATATAAAGTTATTTATGAGAAATTACCAATGCAAATACATTCCAGAGGGATTTCATAAGCCTGGACATTGTATGGGAGATTCATGGCTCGATAAATAGGATCTGCATGTTGAATGGAGATCTGTTCAAAAGCCAATGGATTTCCCTTCATAAAGCATTGAATATATTTTTGGCACAGGAATTCCCGCCGCACTTCCTCCATTGGGACTGTATTCTGAGAATTTCTTTTTCGTAAATAAGCAAAAATAACAACAACCACAATAATCATCAACACGAAGAGGAAAAGAATCGGAATCCCTACTGAAAGGAAAATTGTATTGTCACTGCCAAAACTCTCTTCTTCTGTATTTTCATTTTTCTTTGAATTAACTATTTTTCTTGTGGTTTTATCTGTTTCTAGATGCTTCTTTGCATTTGTCGTCACAACCTTCGTGTAAATGACACGAGATGTTATGTTTGATGCACAAATGTCTACTGAACTAATTTGTTTATCAAAATCCCAGGGGATCAAACTTTCCACACTTGAAAAAGATTGAGGAACTGTCAATAATCTTCCGCTGCAATTCTTTCCAGTGTAAAAAGTATAGCACCGGTTAAATGTTACCATAGATGAAATTTTGTTTCGCCAAGTTTCAGGCACATTTTTACAGGAATCAACATTTAAATAAAGAAAATAACCTAAATTTACAAAAATCATTTTCAATTAAGGTTTTAGTTTTTTAGGTTGAATTTTTAGTTATAATTCCAAATTATAATTTCCAAAAAGGAAAATGTTGTCACCTTCAAAACCTCCTGGTTCGTCATAAAAGATAATAATATTGCCGGTAGCTGTTTGAAAAACATTGTTCATAAATGCAATACAATTTTAAACAGTATTGTCACTGTTTGTTTAGAAGAAAATATTCAATAAATTCGTATACTTACTAGAGTTGATTCTGTAGTTATAATTTTTGCATGGTTCTATTGACTTTAATTGGTTGTTGAAGTTCCACATATCGAGATCGCCAGGACCTTTCTCTATTGCTCCAGGATACACTGTAATTTTTTCTCCAGTACAGTTCAGTTCGTCGTACAAATTAACACAAAGTCCATTAGAATCCAGACTAGACACTCGATTGAGCCAATCATTTGGCAAATTGTGACATTCGCCGTTGTAAGTTATCTGGAATTCAAGTGAGTTACCTGTAAAAAATAAAAATAATTAGCACAATACTTGAAAAATAAAAGTTCAGTAAACCGTTACTACTACATTCTAATAGTAATTACCTACGTAGTAGTCATCCTCGTATATCGTTAATTTAGTGCAGTTGACATTAAGAATACAATGAATCAAAATCAATAAGAAAATTTCCACTTTTATGTTTTTCATATCTAAACATAAAGTTAAATGAGATTGTTTTAAAATATTTCTCAACATTTATTTGATATGCTCTGATGCACATTTATTATTGTGCAATAACGAATTCTTAGATTTAACTGAATTTTATTCCTTTCGTCACTTCGATGACATTGTGTATTATATTTGTAATTTTTCCTACTGGCAATCTTTATTCTGTATTAAATAAATCAATAATAAATAAGTTAATGCAATACATACTATAAATATACTACTTTTATCCTCAATTCAAAAGTTTGTCTCGGACTTTCCTCCTAGGATAAGAAAATGTACGATATATCATGTATATAAAAAATTATTTATTTAACTAGTAGTAGTTCAAGTATGTGTTTATTCAAGTATTACAATCTTAGGTTTACATTATTAGTCCCTGTTTTGTAAAAGTATTTGAAGCTTTCGGTTTACCACTTACACTCAAATAAGCAGAATTTAATTATAGCGTGAGTCTTTGGTCTTTATTGTTAGACTGGAAGAACTTGAACTACAGTTGTAGGTGTAGATAGATGTAGGTATAATAAGAAAAACAAGCGAACGAGGAAAACAAACTGCAGAATCAATCTTGTGCACAAAAATTGGTTTACTTAGCTATTTAGAAGGAAAACACAGTAAGCAAAATAGTTAGATGGAGAATGAATTCGGTTTTCATTAATTTTAAGTTCAGTTTTACACATGGCTTTTAACGTAGCTTAGTTTTAAGTTTTACAAAATAGTGCTAGACATAAATAAATGGTAATAGAGTTTGGGAGCGGTCGTTGTGCCTGAGGGTCAAGTTCAAGTGACTGCAGTTCTCCAGCTTAGCTTTTTCCTGTAATATTATTCTGCGTGTTGAGACCCCAGCAGAAGTAAGGAAAACTCGTCATTACATGTCTCACCATACAAAATTTAATCAACTGAATTCCGTACGACCAATGAATTTCCATGCTACGAGCGCACAGTAATCTAGAGGAAATACTACTACCTGAACTTGTAAATCTAATGAAAATATCCAAAAACTACTGTTTTCCTCTATAAAAATTTTTTTCCTTACAATTTTTTAAACATATGTATTTATCAGCTCAGAATTTCAAAGAAATTGTTATGATTTTTTTTTGATTTATTTTTTTGGTTTATTGAGATATGAGTATTTATTTTCCGTTGTTCCTTAGGTTTCAAAATAGTATTTCCCAAAAAGGCTGCAATTGGCAATATTAGTTTATTTAGAAATTTAATATTTTAAGGAATTTTGATAATGATGAATGATGATGGAATGAGAACCAACAAATATGCCTTACTTTGTGGGTGCGTTATCTCCAAAGTAAACTAATTCGTCTTCGTTGGCACATTTGGAACTCTTTTTGTAGGCGCTGTAAGATTTTGATTTGCAGGCTGTTACGTTTCTATATAGAATGGATGTTGCCCAATACTCCGGTCCAATTAAGTGACTACAACGTCCTGAAATGTATATGAATTTAACTTGGTCTTATTTACACAATAATAGTGCTAAGCTAATTCCAATCAGTACTTAAATACTAATTTGAATAAACTTATTATTACATAAAATGTTTTATTTTGTTATTAATTGCAATTTAACTTTGATTTTCAATAATAGACATAGACGGGAAAAACGCAACATTTGCAGTTGTACAAATAAAAATAATAGCAAATTTTTACGGTGTAGTAAACCTACTGACTACCCAGACTTTGCATGTATTATTTACTCTTACCAATGATTGTTTCTTCAACGACGGTGGCAAATCCTCTACGGGAGCATGCATTCTGATGTTCTCCTCCATCTTTAAAAACAAAAGGAATATTGTAGTAATTTTTTGTTTCTCAATATTTATTCCTTGCATTTCGGTACATATATTGCTGCCATTAAAATAGAAATACATATATATTGGAGTGCTTTAACCTGGATAGAAATCAGCATGGCCATATTTTCCTAAAAATCATAAAAAATAATTTCATTCCGTTATGCATTAGGTTGTACTCTTTTTTACTGATTCCTTCAATTCAATAAGGCAAGGCAAAAGTGTTATTATCTTTGTAAAATGGGACCAATAGCGCTTAAAGGAATTCAATGGATTATTAGTAAAATTATTACCCTCCAATCCAACTTGCTTATCATTTGTATGAGTTACGTCCACAAAATTTGCATCACTTAAATCCAATTGTTCATCCAAATCGATTGGTCTGCTCCTGTAGAATAATCCTGCAGGGTCAATACCTAAATGAAAAAAAAATTCATGCTAAAGAATTACATTTTCCCGAATACTAGAATTAGCCAAATGCTTAACATTAAGAAATAAAATACATAAGTGATTGAATAAATTTTAAACTTGTCTGAAAAAATTATTAACCATGTTTGAAATAATTGCCAAATTGCCTTTAATTGCTACGACCATAGCGTTAGAAAATTGTGGTAATTGCATGGACAATTTAATCGCGTTATAAATCGATTATAAAATCAAAAATAGCCACAATAGCATTTTACCAGAGACTCGTCCCAATGCTTCTGTAAAATTATTGGACTGTTGAATGTTCAGCCCAACGATTCCGGAAGTGTGGGCTCCTAAACTGTGCCCTATAACGTGGACATCAGAGTATGTAGTAATTAAACCATTGTCCTTCAGCGTCCTCAATAGCTGTGCTGTTAATCTTCCTGTTAAACGGGTGTTTCGGAAGATAGAGTCTTCAACAGGTTCACCTAGCCTAATAGCCCTGAGAGCTGCAAGGGGTCCCCAGTCCACGCAAATAACGTTGTAGTCGGCATTTGTTGTAGATTTGACTTTTAAGTAGGCTAAAAATGTAACAAAATGTATGCGTTTGAAAAACTGCAGTGGTAAAATTGAAACCTAAAATTCCAGCGGGAATATATTATTTAATTCTCTTGGGTAAGTAATTAAAGTTTGTTTAAATACATTTATGATTTCAGTAAGACTATATAAGAAATACCTTCCAGAAGATTAAGAGGAAATGTAGGCTCCACGCAATTAGCAGTCGCACCGTGAATTAATACTTTGACAGGTTTATTTCTACTAAAGCTGGAATTTGTAATTGTCCCCAAGTCGTCTAACTGGAATTCATGGCGATCGCTGACATTTCTGTTCATTAATTACAAATATATAAAAACATAACATTTTACTTTTACAATTGCACTGGAAGCTTAATATTTTATGCGACATCGAAAGTCGTTGGTATTTTGAAGGTAATGACTTACGATGAGTTTGGATAAAACCAAAACTGAATTTTATCAGCATCATCTGCAAAGAATATAAAAGTCATTAAAAAAGCTTTTCCTTTTAATTCCAATTTTAGCAGCTTAATGGTATTTTTTTAAATCGACTATACCTATATTACAGAATTTTTGACACCATAATTTTTTGGTATTCAAATTTAATACTCATTAAGTTTAGAAATTGAATTTTCGGTATTGATATGAATTTATTTTTTGTCACCTAGTTAATATAATAAACTTAGTAATTATTGAATCTTACCATTTTGACCATAAACATTAATAAATAAGAAAAACATAGGAAATAAACACACTATTTTGCTAATTGTATCCATTTTTCTTTTACACTCTAAATAAGAATTATAATGGTTATTATTTTAGCTCACTGTTCACTTGCATTCAAGAATTAATTTAAATCAAAAGTAATGAATTTTAGGCTTATATATGTATTTAGTTAATACCTCCTAATAAAAATGCATGGAATGATTTATTTGCAAAATAGATGTTAATGTATTACCGACAGGTAATCCTTATCCTTACAACTTTTGAGCAATGTCTACGAATAAACAAGAATCTCAGAAACTCGGGAAATAAAAATCAATTTAACTAAGTACAACAGATTTAACACTTTACACACAATTTGCGCAATAATTAAAGCTTCATAATATAACATCCAATATTGATTACATGGAGGACTCAAGTAAATAAGATAAGAAAGAGTAATAGTAATCTCGACACAAGTAGTAGTAATCCCTTTAATTCTGACATCTGCATTTATATCTGAAACATGAGCAATAAAGTTTTCAAAGATTTGCATGCACTAATATCAAAGAGGGATAAAAGAAGTGGATGATACGATACGCCTTATAAACAAACACAGAGAGAATCACGCATGAAACATAAATATCTTGCTGATGACTTTTATAAATGATTGTGTAAGGAAACGTAGCAGCAAAATCAAGGCCGCTGATTGTTAGATAATTGAATTACAATGGCAACATTATAGAATGTGTAATATGTTAAACTATACTAGCGTTGTGTACCTTTTACCTTTTTAGAAAAACAATAAGTAGCTCTTAAAAATCTGACATAAGTAATAATTGTGTATGTGGCATCGTAAATCCATTAACTAAGACTCATTTTGATTTATGGGATGTATCATGCTTCATAAGGAATACGTAAGGCTTTATTTCAAATATAACTTAGGAACGGAAACCTCATTTACAGAATCATTTGTTGCAGAAAACTCGAACATAATAAAGGTTGCACTCTAAACTAAAGCTATTAATACTTCCTATAATGAGCAAATGGAAACAGCTAGACAATTAATAAGATAACAACGTTATTTAATAAATATTTACTAAACAAGTAAACACGCCAAATATATATAATAAAAGAATAGTAAAAATATTTTAGCACGATTTTTATCCAGATAGAAGTTTACAAAGAGAACGGTTGGTCCTTCAGTATGAATATTCCTTTAAAGTATGTTGGATATTTTAATGTTTAGGTGTATCATGCGTAGCCTCTCAAATACAATATGCAAATACAAATATAATGATAGGTGTATCATGCATGTATCGAATAAGTCATTTCTTTTCAATAATTCCTCATTCTCAACTCAGGTTTTGTTCTCGCCTATGTTTGACAGCTCAAAAGATATAATATGCTTAGGCTGATGATAATAAGCTTACCGGATTTAAATTACTTGCTTGACTCACTGGACTGCATTGCATTAATGTATATAGTTACCAGTAAAACCCTATTTTGTTATAAACGAAGAATTCTCTACAAAATAAAATGAACAGTGAAGCGTTACAAATATATAATATATTTGTCACAAATGTTTCGGGCAATGTAGTAAGTAAAAAAAAGATAAAAACAAAGTGTATCAGATAGCGGTTTGTAATGTTAATGTTTGCAATAAGGACAAATATTAAGAATAACAACAAATCTTGGGAATAAGAACAAATTTTAGAAATACTAACAAATGTTAGGAGTAAGAACAAAATGTTAGGAATGAGAACAAAATGTTAGGAAAAAGAACAAAAACTATAATTATTAATGTAATATGAAAATGCATGTAATGTCATATGTATACGAAAATAAACTAATTAAGCAAAACTGGCTTAATCTGACCAATATATAGTATACTTCACTAAGGGAAATATTCTGTAAAAAAATTATATTCTTGAAATTGGCTGAAAACTATTGTTATATATATATTTGTCCTTTGTCAACTAAGAGAAATCAACATTATTGGTAATTATGAAGTTCCACGTTAATAATTAAAATTCAATTCAATCTGCGAAGTACTTTATTTTATTTTATGTATCATGAAACGTTTTATACATATCAAGTTATTTCAAACCATTCGTCATTCACGATATCGAGGCTTGCATACACCAATGTTTGTCGGAGAAAAGCATTAACAAGGGGTATTAATCAGCAAAATAAAAGTGGTTGTGTGATAATTAGCATACAAATTTAATTTCATAACTTTATTGTTTGCACTTTAAGGACAAAATATTGTAGCTGGTCTTTAATGAAAGACAGTATTCCGTGAGTGCGTGTGAAGTCGAAATGGAAAACAATTAAATATTTCATGTTCTCAAAGATAATTGCGAGGAAAACAAAACAAAAGACGTAATTGTTTCATTCTTTGCAGTAGAGTGCTAATAATAACAAGAGGTGATAATAATGTGGTCATTTCTCCCTTTATTGGGTTTGATTAGCCTATGTGGTGGAATGAGATCACTAAATTTCTGGTTAGATATTCATCGTGAATGTCATTCGTTTGTAATACTAGACTTAGATTTTCACCATCCACAGTATCAATTGGAATTTATAGACAGACCAATATTTGTGTACAACAGTATCACATTTGCACAAGAAATGATAGGCGTCACATTTGCAAATCAAAAGCCTCATACTAATAGGATACACTGGTGGCTGTATTATAACAGCACAGTAGTAAATGGAAAATCTAAATGCATTTCCTTAACTTTCCAAAACGGGGATGTATACAGACCTGAGTTTTTTACGTTCATGTTAACACAATTAGCACAGGTTACTATAAGGTGTTTTACAAAAATGTTTATTGAAATGATTGTAAGCAAAGAAGGGGCACGAGGTGTCATGTATGCGTTTCAAAGAGATATAAGACAGGCGTATAGGGGAATACAGAAATATGGAGCACAATTTCTCGATTTGTCTCACTTCAGGATTATTGTTAAAAATGAAGAAAAACCCTCAGAATTTATTTTGACGATATGTGGAAATTGTCACTACTTACAATGGATAAGAGTTGATTGCAAGGACGAAGATCTACCTCATCAGAATCAAATTGCAAATTGCAAGAAATGGATTGACGGAAATGAAACCGAAATCATGAGGAAAGTCATAAATAACGCAATGTGCATAGAACACATTCCTGAATGGAACGCTGCAAAGAAACATTTTGATAAACGACTGAGTCCAAACTTTCGAATTTTTAATTACAAAAATTTAAGTGAAGCTGCGTTGCTTTTCATGAAAATGTTTGTACAGAGGGGAAATCAATCTTTGGTTGTAGTAGAGGGCCCACATAGAATTCCACAATATGACTTTTACTATGCATCTCGTTTATTCAATACAATTTTGTGTGACGTCGATGAAAAAGTGTGGGGTTATCTTTTCAAAGGAAATACCTTTTTAACTAAAACCTCTGGTTTTGGTTTCATTACCTGTGATTCGTTAACAAAATCTGTGTCATACGAAGCTTACATTAACCCATATCAACCGATAGCTTGGTACTTTATTATTTCTTCAATTATTCTGCTTACATTGTGTGTTTTCTTTTTCTTCAGGAAGATTGGGATCGTAAGATCATTTCTAATTATCATCTCTATATTTTTGTATAATGTGGATACTCCTGCAACTGAATCAAGGAATATAAAATACAAGTTAATTATATTGGGATGGTCGATTGCTGTTGTTGTCCTTTCAAATGCATACGTTGGAATAGTTACCACACATTTGACGGCTCCACTAGAAAAGACTTTTCCATATAAATTTGATCAATTGGAAAATTTCAAATTTTACTCAAATTTTAATTATGATTATTTTAAAAGACATAACATAAGTAGCCAAGATCAATTTATCAACGGCTGCTACACAGACCTACAACATTTAAATTACTTCAATGGAAGCAAATATAAGAATTCAAACAAATCTTTGATTCTTCAGTGTTTAAGGATTGGCACACCTTTAATGCAGTTGCTCGGCAGTATTACAGGATTTGTTGATTATTTTGGATATTCTCCGCTAATACAGAAAGAAAAGGAAGTACTAAGTTTCATAACTACTCGAATATTTTACCCTCGATACCCAATAGAAACAGCCGAAGAAATCGTTTCACAATGCGACCGCACAGCATTTATAGAACGAACTGAAAAATTGGATGGTTTTGTTCCTGCATTCGTTTCAAACCCCAAAAAACTGAAACTTGGTGACGATATTGTACTAAAAAGTAACAAAGGGTGGATCATCGGTCCAAAGGATGGAGGAGAAACAATTCAATTAATGAACAAGTTGGTGCAGTCCGGAATTTTTGACTGGTGGAGCCGACTCTTCAAGTTTTTTAAATTACCTAAAATTAGTATATATTTTAGCAATCGGGAAAGCAATATAGTAGCTCTAACAATGAACTCAAATTTAGTAACAGGATTCAATATATACATTATACTTTTGGCAGTATGTCTTTTTACGTTTCTTTGTGAACTTCTCAAGGCCAATTATTCGACAATCAAATTCCGTTGTAATGTCTCTATAAGATTGATGAAGATTCATTACAAAATGTCAATTAACACTTTTAAGCGGAAGTACTTTGCAACTTAGTTCTAATTACCTAATGCTATGCTCAATTCACCAATAAATGTCATCAGACTTTAAGCTTAATCGCTCCGTCATATTTCCTGGACCATCTACTATTTGCAATTATTACATTTTTACAGTAGAATATGTCACCAAACTAAAATATTAGAATTTTCAGATATATTTTACTAAACCCTCAATTTCTTTCTTGTTGGTATACAAGTAAAATTGTTCATGCAACCTTTATTTAATTTACCATTTTTATTTTCAGAGTATTCGATCCCTTCCTTTTCAACTGGATTTACGATCTTATAAACTCATAAAAACGTTTATTTAGATGCGCCGCTATTGTATATATCTGAGACATTATTTCACGCTTAGGTTTGCATGCACTGCTTAAAAGGATTTCATGGAGATGATTCTAGTAAGCAAAAGAGTATTAATAAAACATACAATATTTCAATTAGCATGCCACGCTAAGTACTTCCAACCAGCGGGGTTTTACCTTTGCATGTCTACAGAAGTCAATTACTTACTTCTGTTTTCAATAACATTTTATTTATTTGTCATTCATCTGTACAACTATTAGTAAAACATTTCAAAGAATGAGGAAGTCATTAGGTACTGGAGTTTTATTACGTATTGTGATTATCCCATTAAATAAGAAACTCTTAATGAAATTGGAAAAAGGTACCTTAACATTTGGCATGTCCTTGAATGTCTCATCTTTGCTCCTTCTTTCTTGACTTTACTAGCCCAAAATACGGTAGCTGTTTATTGATTGTAGTTACTAGTGAGGTAAGAAATATCTTGACAGCTTAATACATTATGAACTTTAAAACTGCAAATTGTAGTAGATATGTAGTAACATTTCTTCTAATCGAAATGAAAAAACTGTGGAATTTATCTCCAAACTCGGTTGAGTATAAGAGATCCTCGCTATTGAAATAATTTTTAAAAGGGTATGGTGTTTCTTTAATATTTCAGTAATATGTTCCCATTTTAAAATGTCCAATAAGATGCTGACACAAGAGAATGCTCTCCTACCCTTCCTTTTGCGAGATTTCCTCAGGGTAAACCAGAATCTGTATCTGATTAAGCTGAATATTTCCCCAGATCTAAAGTCAGCTCTCCCAGTCCCAGCCTACGTCTATATTTATTGCATACGTGTACTTATTCTCATAATTCATCGACGTATTTGCAAAAAGATAGAACCAGAAATCGGCGATAACCACGTTCAGCAGGAGCTCCCGTCACAAATTGGCATAACTTATAAACGAATTTCATTAACTTTATTGTTTGTACTTTAAGAAGAAAATATTATAGTTGTTCTTCCAAGAAAGGCGGTACCATGTGCGTGTGAAACCGAAATGCGTGATGTTGAAATAAAATTAAAAATATTTCATTTTCTCGTTACTATAATTGCGAAAACCAGAACGAGAGAAGTATTTATTTCATTCGTTGAAGTACAGTGCTAGAAACAAGAGTTGATAAAAATGTGGTCACTTCTCCCTATATTTGGTTTGATTAACCTTTGTGGTGGAATGAGTTCACTAAACTTTTGGTTAGATATTCACCGTGAATGTCATTCGTTTGTAATACTAGATTTGAACTTTCATCATCCACAGTATCAATTGGAACCTGTAGATAGACCAATATTTGTTTACAGTAGCATCAAATTTGTGCAGGAAATGATAAGCGAAGTACAACCCAATTATACTAATAGGATACACTGGTGGCTGTATTACAATAGTACCATGATAAATGGAAAATCCGAATGTATTTCCTTAACTTTCCAAAACGGGAATGTTTACAGACCTAAATTTTTCTCGTTTATGCTAGTACAATTAGCACAGGTTGCTATAAGGTGCTTTACAAAAATGTATATCGAAATTATTGTAAGCAATGTAGAAGCGAGAGATGTAATGTATGCATTTCAAAGAGATATAAGACTGGCGTATAGGGGAATACAGAATTATGGAGCGCCATTTCTGGATTTATCCCACTTCAGAATTATTGTTAAAAGAGAAAAGACATCGGAATTTGTTTTGACGATATGTGGAAATTGTCACTACTTACAATGGGGCAAAGCTGATTGCAAAAACGAAAATCTGCCTCATGAGGAACAAATTGATAATTGCCGGAAATGGATTGACGGAAATGAAACACAAGTGAAAAGAAAAGTCATAAATTTTGCAATGTGCATAGAACACATTCCTGATTGGCACGCTGCAATGAAACATTTTGAAAAACGACTGAGTCCAAATTTCTATTTTTTTAATTACGAAGATTTAAGTGAAGCTGCGTTGCTTTTCATAGAAATACTTGCTCAAAAGGGAAACGAATCTTTGGTTACAATAGAGGGGGGACATGTAATTCCACAATATGACTTTTACTATGCATCCCGTTTATTCAATACAATTTTGTGCGACGTCGATGAAAAAGTGTGGGGTTATCTTTTCAAAGGAAAAACCTTTTTGACGAAAACCTCCGGTTTTGGATTCATTACTTGTGATTCACTAACAAAACCTGTGTCATATGAAGCTTACATTAATCCATATCAACCGAAAGCTTGGTATTTTATTATTGCATCAATTGTTCTGCTTACAATGTCCGTTTACTTTTTCTTCAGGAAGATTGGGATCGTAAGATCATTTTTAATTGTCTTCTCTGTATTTTTGTATAATGTGGATACTCCTGCAACTGAATCAAGGAATATAAAATACAAGTTCATCATTTTGGGATGGTCGATTGCTGTTGTAGTCCTTTCAAACGCTTATGTTGGAATAGTTACAACACATTTGACGGCTCCACTAGAAAAGACTTATCCCTACAAATTTGATCAATTGGAAAATTTCAAATTTTATTCAAATTTTAACTATGATTATTTTAAAAGGCGTAAGATAAGTTCACAAGATCAATTTATTAATGGCTGCTACAACAATCTACCGCATTTAAACTACTTCAATGCAAGCAAATACAAGAATACGAACAAAACTTTGTATTTTGACTGTTTAAAGATTGCTACACCTTTAATGCAGTTGCTCGGAGGTATTACAGGATTTATTGACTTTTTTGGATATTCTCCTGGAATACTGAAGGAAATGAAAGTATTAAATTTCCTAACAACTCGAATATTTTATCCTCAATACCCAATCGAAACAGCTGAAGAAATCGTTTCACAATGCGACCGCACAGCTTTTGTTGAACGAACTGAAAAATTGGATGGCTTTGTTCCTGCATTCGTTTCAAACCCCAAAAAACTGAAACTTGGTGACGATATTGTACTTAAAAGTAACAAAGGGTGGATCATCGGGCAAAAGGATGGAGGAGAAACAATTCAATTAATGAACAAGTTGGTGCAATCCGGAATTTTTGACTGGTGGAGCAGGCTCTTCAAGTTATTTAAATTACCGAAAGATAGTATATATTTTAGCAATCAGGAAAGCAATATAGTAGCTCTAACAATGAACTCAAATTTAGTAACAGGATTCAATATATATATTATACTTTTGGCATTATGTCTTTTCACTTTTCTTTCTGAACTTCTTAAGGCTAATTATTCGACAATCAAATTCCGTTGTAATGTCGCCATAAAATCGATGAAAAGTCGTTGCACAATTGTCAAAATGAAAATTAACACTTTTGTAAGGAATAACTTTGCAACTTAGTTGTAGTTAGTTACTTAACCTAGACTTATGTACATTAAATGAAATGTTTATCTTACTAATAAATGTAATCAGAGTAATACATGTAATTCTACTGCAACCAAAAATTATTTACTTACTGCCCTACGGACACATGAAAAAATTTCAAGTTTGCTAAATAATACTAAGCCGCTCCTTTATATTAACTGGATCATCCGCCCATTAGTATTACATTTTTAATGTAAAATATGTCACTAACTAAAGTATAACAATTTTCACAAATAATTTAATAAACCCTCAATTTTTTTCTTGGTGGTATACAAGTAAGATTACTCAACTTTTGATTATTTTAGCTATTTTAATTTCAGAGTATTCGATTCATTCTTAATTTTCAGTTGGTCTCGTCCTCTTAGAAACCCATAAATTATTAAATTTGAAAACACTGCTACTGTAGTATATACATCAGAGGTATCAGTTCACGCTTGGGTTTATTTTTTTTATATTTCTAAATGGATTCCATAAAGATAATTCTGGTATACAGAAGATTATTAATAATAAAACATTCAATATTTCAATTGACATGAACATGTTTTGTACTTCCTGCCAACGGGGTTTTACCTTTACATTTCTACAGAAGTTAATTCATTACTTCAGTTTTCAATAACATTTATTTTTTGTTATCCATCCTTACAACTACTAGTAAAGCATTTCAGAGGAAAAGAAAGTAATAATATTAATTGGAAACTGCGAAGCTAGCGTTTTATCGCCACCTGAGATTATCCCATTAATTCAAAACTCATGTAATGAAATCATGTAATGAAATTGAAAGCGTCACGCAAACAACATTTGGCACTCCAAAGTAAAATTGTGAGACTGAGAGTGATTTTATAACCGTATAATGATGGTTGTTAGTTTGGCCCATTCTTAGATATCAGACAACGACATTACTAATGCTATAGAACTGACAACATGTCATAACCAATCCAAAACTGTCGCTGTAGCTTTTGGTTAAAATTGACTTTGAGCTGCTAACAATAAAAGCCATTGCAAAGAAACCCATGTTTAGTTATCGTTATTGCTACATTAATTTGCAGATTTCTCAATTCGCAATGTTGTCCAAGAACTAAATGATATGGGGCTACGAGACATTTGGCTTTAGCAAGCCTTAAAAAGTCCGACATGAAAACTCGAGTTTCATTTGATTGACTGTCTTATCGTTGTTCTTTCTTTCCTTTCTTACTTTTCTGAATAAAATATGTTCGCTGTTTACTGTAAATTCTGGGATTATTATTGAGGTGAGAAATATACAATGACATTATCAAGTTTAAAATTGTAAATTGTAGTAGACAGTAGCGTTTCTTCTAATCGAAAAGAAGTAGTCGTGCATTTTACAAATAGTTGTACTTAGGACCTATTAGAAATAATAATTAAAATTCTATTTATTAAAGTATTAAGCTTCTGGATAATACTGATCACATTTTAAAACGTTAAAAATGAATTTAAAACATCTCTCACTAATGCGTGTAAGTGTGTTGTAATGTCGGTAATGCAGATGCTTTTACAAATAGCAAGCGCACTTATACTTACATACTTTGAATTATAGTAAAATGAGCAATTTTATTACTCCTTAGATACCACTACATTTTAGTCCGGTTTAATTGTTTTACGTCGTTTTGAGCATATAAATGAACTTCTAAATTGTAATGTTTTACTATGCTTCAAAATAGTCTTGAGATTAGAAATAAAGGTGTTATTCATATTCGTGTTACGATTTGGTGTAGTGTAATATCAACTTACTCCCGTTCTGTGAAACCATATGGGCTTATTGGTACACTAAAAATCCATCATTACAAGAAAAAGCGCGATGAACAAGATTCGACTAAATTATCACAACAGTAATAATAACAGAACAACCTAATTTTATGAAGAATTTTTAATATAAATTTATAAATAGACGAATCTCGTAATACTGGCTAAGTAAATTCCGCAACTTTCATTAGTTAATAGAAATTGCGATTTCAACCAATAAGACAAATAACATTTAAATGAAAGTAAGTGTTGATTCCATCAACTAGAGCCCACTGTTATGTAACTATTATTTTTCAGAAAGCACAAAACAGAAACGAGTGTGACGAAAAAGGATTCTTTGGAAATGGCGTGTTTTAAGAACGACATCGAAATCTGCGAGGAAGGATATGGCAAAGAGGATACTGAATATTTCCCAAAAGAATTGGTTCTGGATTTTGAAATAGCCCCATGTTCAAATGCAGAAATCAAAGGTGAAATTCAAATTAATAATTATTCTGCTAGATTATATTTATTATGCATTTACAGAAAATTGAAAAGTAAGTGAACCGTAAAATACTTTAACCAATATAATCCGTGTTGTAATACGTTTAATCAAGCAACGCAAAATTTTTGTCGAATTGAATATTAATTCTAGTTGACAATTTGTTTTTTTTAATTTATTTACTTCGTAGTTGAAAAAATCGAAAACCCAAATCAAAATCCAATAATCGTTGTTGAAGGCCTAATCAATTGCGACATTGAAAATATGTTTCCTGTACTGAGATGGAATCCGCAGATGGACTGAAACACAAGTAACTTTGACAATAATATTACAAATATTGTTAGAAATGATGGTAGTTTGTAAATGTAATTTAAACATTGCTGAATTTTATAGGGAGTACATTTTGGGTCAGCAGAGTCCGAGTAACAATAATACACTGAATAAATGTGCCACGTGTAATAAAGTCTTTAAAAATCCGAGCCAATTAAAAGTCCACGTAAAATATCATTTAAATTTCAAGTCCTTAAAGTGTGAAATGTGTGACAAACTTTTCTCAACTATTTATACTTTAAATATACACCTCAAGAGAGACCATAAGCCACTGAAATGTCAAACATGTGGCAAGACCTTTAAATATTCCAGTCAAGTAAGAAATCACGAAGTATTTCATACCAATTTCAAGCCAATTAAGTGCGATATTTGTGAGAAAAAGTTTTCAAATAAAGGTGCTATGGAATGCCATATGAAGGTTCATTTTAAACACCGCCTGCCATTTGACATTAATATGTGCGACAAAACTCGCTCAAAGACTCGCTTAAAAGAACAGGAACAAGCAGAATAAAATCCTCTTACATGAAGTATCTGTGACAAATGACTGGTTTATGAAAGCGAGAGACTAAATAATCCAAAATAATTTTTTCGACCACTGGTTTACTCAAATTTAGTTAGGAAAAACTGCTTCATTGTAAAATATGTGGCAAACACTTTACAAGATCTAAAAATGTTAAATCTATGCTTGAGTTCAAATATGGTATTTGTGACAATTATCTTGTAGGATATGTATATTTTTAAAAAATACACCAAAAGTCATAAAGGAAATAAACAACATGAATGCCAGTAATTGCAAGAGATTACAAAACAAACGAATGTAACGAAGGACTATAGATTGAATACATATGCAAATGATGTATTTTAAAACCAACAACAACTACAACAACAACTACAAACAACAACAACGACTCCTTTGACGTAAAAAAGACGAAGACTAGGACGCCTAATAGTCCGCCGACCTCCAATAATTCGTGGGGGTTGACATTTTGAAAATAAACCGCAAGCGCTCCAATTTAGTAAATACCGCAAGCGCTGTTCAAATTGCTAAGCGAATAGCTTAGTGTTTAGAAGACTTAGTAACTTGTAAACTTAAATGTATATTTATGTATATACTAGTTTAAAAAAATACTATAAGATTTAATGTTTTACAGTAATAATAAAAGATAATTTATTTGCTATTCTTATCATTTAAAAGCGATCGCTCTCATAAAAATTAAAAAAATCCTATTGTCCGAATTTTGATTTTTAGGGGTGACTATGAGAACGGAAATTTCCATTATATGAACGACCCCATTTAAATGATAATGATAAGAATAGGAAGAGTATAGAAGAGACTTTAATAAGATTTGAATTTTTTTAGCAATGTATTCATTGATAAAAGGCTGTGTTAAGTTATTAACTGCGAGACCCACGAGAAGTTATTTGTATGTGTATGGTAACACGAATAAATTAAGGCTGCTAATTGTGATTTTAGTAAACTATTTAGTCGCAGATAATATACAAAATTATTCACAAATCGTCAAATTCGGGACACTCATACTCATATTTACCAATATATTCAGTTTTTACTTCGACTTTTACACCCACAGAAGGGTCAAATTTACTCTCCATGTCTGTACAGCCATCCGAATCTGCATTTTCACTGTTATCTTCAGATGAAATTTCGTCGTAGTTGACTTTATTTTCTGATTCACTGCTTCTACTTAGTCTCTCTGTTAAATTTCTGGAAGTTTTTCTTCTTGAAGATTGTGATTTGTGTTTTCTTTTATTGGTAACTGCAATTTCTTTATTGATCTTTGGATACAAAACCGTGTTCACAGTGTGAACTTCGATTTGATGGGCCAGTAATGTTTTTAACATTCGACGAACACTCTTACAGCATATATGACAATAATTTTTATAATGGCGAACAAGAATATTTTTACGGATAAACCCTGTACCACATATTTCACACACATAAGGTCTTCGTTCCCTTTCGCTTCCGTGAAACAATTTTAGATGCTTCTTAACCTTTACAACAGGGGCTCCTCAAAAAAAAATGTCGTTTCCATGGGCAGCAATTGCGACTAGAATGTTATATCACTGGGAGAAATACCTAGACACACATCTTGGTTCGATGGGAAGAAAAATATTATAAACTTCCCCTCCCGTGGGGGCAATTTTGACAATAGTCATAAAACGACATTTACAAGATATAATAAGAGTTTTTAATGAATTGTGGAGAAACACAAAGTGAATTCATAGCAAATTCATAACAAATTATCAGAATTATTTATAACAATTTATTGCATATCAGAACTCACAAATTTTATTTTCTTTGTGATATCTTAGATGATTTTTCAAAATTTTAGCAGCTGTAAATGATTTCCCACAAGCAGAACAATCAAATGTTGCTTTCTGTGTGTGTGTTGATTCATGTGTTTTTAAATAACTTTCACACTTTAAACTCTTTTCACAAAAGCTGCACTGAAATGGTTTGTCTTCGTTGTGAGTTAAAGCATGGGTCTTCAATTCATAATTTCGTAAGAAGCGTTTTCCACAAATATCGCATACAAATGACTTGTCTTCATTAGCGTGAACTCTTTCTATGTGTCTCAAAACATATTTGGAAGCAGCAAAAGCCTTTTCACAAATATTGCATTTAAATGGAGTTGGTGTTCCGCTGGAGTGCTTAACCATATGAGTTTTCAAATTGCTTAAACTTGTAAAGTTTTCGAAGCAAACGTCACACTTAAACAATTTGTCTTCTACTCTTGTATGTACTAAAGATTTATGCCTAATCATGTTTGACTTAAGTTGGAACTTTTTTTGACAAATTTCACATTCAAAAGTCTTCTCTCCAGTATGCACACCCATGTGGTCTCTTAAATGTGCCTTAATAGAAAACGCCTTCCCGCATGTTTCACATTTAAAGGGCTTCTCCCCCGTATGTGACCGAGTGTGAATTTTCAAGACACCTACACCAGAAAATGACATTCCGCAAATTTCACATTCCACAGTTGGTTTTGAGCAATCGTGTTTCTTCATTATGGTGTAGCGCGAAAACTTTTTATGACAAGTTGAACATTCATAACCAGAACTGCCTTCAAACATCTTCTGCAGGCCAGATTTAGGTTTTACATGGTCTGAAGGAATGACAAAAGATTCTGAAATCAACAAAAATATGTACAACCGGTGCTGCAAAACGGAAAATGCAATTTTTGAAATAAAATAACTGAAAAAAATTAGTTTAAATTTTACAGTAAGCCAACACCAGGCACGTATCCAGAAAAATGATCATGGAGGGGCTTAACTTATCATTTATCCTAAAAAGTGCTAATTCGCGCGCAGCGCGAAAATTTTTTCTATGTAATCGTAATTTATGGTAATTGTAATGAAAATTTTCCCCTTTTTCAAAAATTTAGGAGGGGCTTTAGCCCCCAAGCCACCCCCTAGATACGTGCCTGGCCAACACAGTAAATTTCGCAACTGTAATTTTAAATGGGCTTACTTAAAGAGGTTGCTTTACTTTGGGAAACACAATTTTTATCTACGACTGCTTTTTGGGAAACTCCTTCATCGGAATTATCGTATTCTTTATTTCCTGAATCTAGAGTATTGGCGAAATCAGGAACATTTTCTGCTTCGTCGGAATTATTAAACGGAAAATGGTGGTTAGTCACTTCATGTTCCTTTTCAGACTTCCCTGGCGACACATTAGCGGAGCAAACTCCCTCAGCAGTGTCCAAACGAAGAAATCGAGGTACAGAATATCCACAATGTTGAGTCCTCCTCTGTTCCTTAACATGCGAAAGAAGAAGATTCACTAATTTGCCAATTTTTCTCTGTATTTCTTCCAAGTCACTGTTGAGTTTTGAAAGTTCTGATACACAGACAAAGCATTTCTTACAAAATGGAAATGAGACATTGCCGACCTCCTCAAACTGATTCCAACTCACTGTTTGGACTATTTCTTTAGGGATGTGCTTGATACATGTTTGTATAATTGACCCTAATTGAATTACTGGTTCCAATTGTGACTGATCGTAGTCCAAACAATTATAACATAACAGACAGTTTTGATCCCGGAAACTCTTCTCAGACATTTTGCAAGGCAGTTAAATTGAGAATCTACAGGTGAAGCGATTTTTTGTTATACGTTTTCAGTGCACCGAGTTACCTTACAGAACTTCAGTCAAGCTGTTATCAAAAGACAGACTGTATTAAATTGAATAATGAAATACTGAAACTTGAACTTAACAAAATATTGTCCAGAAAGTGGAGATTCTTACCTTAAGCGTTAGCCTTAAAGTCGCCCAACACATTGTATGGTAAAATTGTATACCTAACAAAGGAATACGATGTTTCAGCTTTTAAAAGGTGGATGTACAATAGGGGAAATGTTTCAGGTGTAGTTTTTCTTTTCTCCAGCAAACAATAATAAAAAAAACAATTTCTTTGGACAACATTTCTACAAAGAAAATGAATGAATTCAAAATGCTTGTTTTCGAGGTTGTTATCTGAACATTATTTAGTTTCATATAGACTAGGGGTACAATGAGAACATGAGAAACAAAGAGTGTTCAGAGTCAGACACAAGAGAACAACTTTAATCACAACCAAAGCGGATTGAATTTTCCACTTGCTAATTCTTCGGAATTCGTGGATTTGTAGCCACAAAAAAAACGAGAGAATGTGTTTAGTGGCTTTAGAAAACACTAAACCAATGAATTTTATACTAATGTTGAAAATACATATTTGCAAAATGTCCAGGGTGGAAAGGGTTTACCCAGAAGAATTTCATTTAACGATTTTGCTGACAAAGGTTTTATTAAAAATATATCATTACCGAAAAAGGTACGTGTAATGCACCTATAACTCAACTTTCAACTTTAGGCATATATCACACCCGCATACACTTTACCATTCACATTGGATCAATTCATGTAATTTGCATGCCATGCCATTAAAGATCAAGATCTTTGTTTAGTGTTCCAGCCATCCGTTATATACAGTAATGCGCTCTGATAACCCTGTGTACTACTTTACACAGGAATATACTTAGGTAGCTACCTATCTCAATTGCCCAAGATACTTGAATAGTTTTTAGATTACGATAATATTACGATTATCATATGTACCAGTTTTAATAAATTAATCCTTCTAGGTCGACATTTGATTTTTGATTTATGATGTCATGGTGGTTTCCGTTTGTGGAAACAACAATAGTGATCTAGCAAGCATTTAGTATGAATTTTAAAATGGTTGTGTTACATATTTTACTGAATTATGGAACTGTACTATATGGTAGAGCTATGCTTTATATCACACGATATACGATACGATGGAAATTAAATTTGATAATTCTTTTGATCAAACTTCTTGGACAATGGAAATAATATATTTTTACACAAATTACATTGGCATAATAATATCATTTTATTAAAAACAAATTTTGTTCTTTTACAATATTTGATGTTACTCATCCTCACCACAAGGAGAAAAGCAACAGCATATAGAATCAAATATTCCGGAACAGCAGCTGGAAAAACATGAGGCGATCGAACGAATAATACCACCATCTTCGTCGTCACTGCCGGAACAGCAGCAGAGCAGACAGGACTTCGTTGAATTTGAAGTAGTTGAACTTGCAGTTGAAGCAGATGAACTTGAAGTTGAAGTAGTTGAACTTTCGTCGTCAGCGTTACGTATTTCAGAAACCCTTACTTTTTCCAATTCGGTTATTAATTGCCCCTCAGCAAGCTGTCCAGATCCTTCATTCCCTAACTTCTTGGCCAGCTTTCCTCCTTTGGCAACGGCTTTAGCTGCATCAAGCCCAACGTTTTTCACACCTTTTTTCTTTCCCATCTTAACGGTCTTGTTCTGAGAAAGAGTAAACTCATGTAAAATCAAATTCAATTTTTTACCAATAGAAGTTTTGCATGAACTTACACTCTTACGCTACTTAACCAATACTTTTGATTACCTAAAAAAGAAAAATGAAGTCAAGTAAATATTTACGACAAAAATTGTTTTCGGATAGTATTTCGGGGAAATCGTCCTTGTAGGATGATATCGGTAAAACTTGTTTACATTCCAATTTATTTAGATAGTTTTATTATTTACCTTGGTTGATTTACCCTGGCCGGCAACGACTTCAGCTGCATCATGCCCATTTTTCACACGTTTTTTCTTTTCCATCTTAACGGTTTTGTTCTAAAGAAGAATAAGCAAAATCATTTAAAATCAAATTCAATTTTTTACCAATAGAAGCTTTGCACAAACTTACTCTATAAATAGTAGTCACAGTAAAAATAACGCAATTTACTAGATATAACGCTAGATTATGGCTATATATCCTATTTGCGTTGCACAGCGGTCCATCCTCTGTTTACTTTTATGCTTTTGACTGTTTTTGTCCGTTGAAGGATTTTATTGTATTGACAATTAGAAAACACAAACAGGATGTATTTTTGCAAAAATGCTACGGATTGATTATGTATGTTGGTTCGTAATATTACATAAACAAACTTATCCAGTTTGATTATTTTCCTGAGTCACAATATAATGTATGGTATATCCACAAGAATATTATTTAGACACAACCTCCTTTAAAAAGTCATCACTGGAACCAGTGAACAAAAAAATATCTGGGCATTGGATGTTTAATCAGGTTCTTCAAGTTCAATAGTCTATCAAAATCTCAGAGTGTATAACAAAACTTGAGTTAAAGTATGCTGAGATGAATTCCAGTTGTTTTTCTCGGCTTATTAACTTTGAATGGCTAATTCTGGAAATTGTCAGACGGCAGAGACCACCTACTTCTGGGTCTTTCAGAGGAAGGGTCGCTTTACCGAAGCTGAAATTATTTCGCATGAAAATTCATAACATGGACAAAATTATTCTAATACGTGGAATACGTACTGATATCGAATTGAAAATCAATGGCAATAATTTAATTAAAATCAGTCACGAGGAGGATGTAATGATTCTGAAAAAATTGCCGGAAATTGGGTAGATGGGCAAATTTTAACTTTCGGCTTATTTTGACAAATATTTCTTACTCGCTCTATGTATTTGAGTTTTTGAGTTTGGCAACTAAAGCTGGCCGGAATTTAGTTTTATAGATTTAGAATAAACAATTAACACCGATATTAGGTATTTGGCTTTGACGATATTATGGTCTGGATCTGGAGTACTGAATAAATCATTTATAAAATGGCATTTAGCTGTATTTTTATTATTTATGTATGAAATAGATGTTGCAAAACCACTCAAAAAGGCGATAACTAGAAATAAATTCATGTAATTGCAGTTGCTGGCAATACTAAGTCCAGGCCCCTTAATAATTTAAGCTCTGATCATTCTAAAGTAATATATAAGTTAAGAAGGCCATAAGGTTTATTTGCCTCTCGGTTCAGAACATTTCGTCGGATCACACAAACATCAATACAACTTCTAATCAAACATTTCAGCAACTCTTTTAACCCGTTTAGGTTTTTCATTTTCAAAATGGTTAATGGCGAAGTTCTGCTTCGGTGGAAATCCTTTATCAAAGTTGGTTCTTTTTTCGGGTTTATACCGTTCATATTTTCAGACAGACTGTATGTCGATAAAAGTCAAAAAGTGAAGGCCTTAAGTTGTCTTTATGCACTCTTTATTCTAATTTATTTCTGCTCTCTTCTGAATGGGCTTCACAAAATCCTTACACAAAACCAAATAAACTTTGGGCAGGCTATTTCGGACTCAGTATGGCTATTTGTGCTGATACTCTACTTTTTAATACAGCGAAACTTGCACAACAAGAGTAACGAAATAGTATGGTGCTTTCAACAGCTTTTGGTCTTAAATGACGTTTTTGTCAGTAATTAATCTTTCAATTATCTTTCATAGCATTCGCAGGAACAAACGGCAAGAGCTGCAGCACCCACCACTCTATTTTTAATACCACGTAATAATTATTTTTTGCAGAAACACTCGAAATGAGACAACCATTGCAAAATTGGAAAACAGTAATGAAGATTGCGAAATACTTGACCATATTTCTGAAATGTGTCCCCGCAATATATTTACTCGCATTCGTCAAACAGCCTCAAAATCCTCTCTTTGTCTACCATCTGTTCAATAAAAGATTTCAAGGCATATTTGGTTTAATTATAGCCGGTATTTTCAATACGCTTATTGCAATTTCATGTGGTGCTACGATATTTTTGTTCGTTCTGTATCTAGTCACGTAATTAATTGTCATTGCTTTTTTAATGGAAACATTGAGGTCCCATCATGTATTCTTTATGGCTTAATTTGAAAACTACTGGGAATTAAATGAATTTGTCTTCTATTTAATAATTAACACCCGTTAAAAAGCCGTCTTCGATTTAAAAAGTTTTCTCTAATATTTATAAAGTCAATGTCATCGTGAAATAAAACAAAGTCTTCGAGTTAAACAATGCTGTCTTCAAATGGTTTCCGGGAAACAGAGGAATTGCATCTTTAATTAGTATAATAATCAGGGAAATAAAAAGAAAAAGCCAGCTCTTTGGGTTTCAGCTTTTTGGCCTGACGACCGGGGACTATCATGTTCACTTTAAAAATTACAAAAAAGGTTTTGTATGAAAGCTAGCTACAAATTTGAAAAATAGTAGTATGGTCCCAAGTATCTGTACTACAAACTAAAATAGAGGTATGGCCTATTTTTGCCATTCGTGTAGGAACTCTATATAGAATTATTTGTGAAAAATTCTGTGAAAATTACATATTTTTTCATAAATAATTTTGTATTTCCTACAAGAAGGGTAAAAATTGACAATACCTTGCTTTTAATTTGTATCACAGATACTTGCGGTCCTCCTAGTATTTTAAAAAAAATATTTGCAGGTGTTGAATGACTTTCGTCTTTACCTTTATCTTAAAATTGTGGTTTGGTTGATAATCCTGTAGAGCCGTAGCCCTTCTTTTGGGTGCTTTATCACCAATTCACTGTAATATTGGTTCCCTTTTACACTACTATTATAATTCTCTTCTCTTTAATGAGCGAGTTACTCAACAGGCAATAATACGTCTTTGCCTAGCTTTGCTTTACTAGCAGACATGCACTACTTCAAGTATTGGCTTTTATTTCCCATAATAGTAATCATTTTGCACTGTAACGCCTATCTCAGTTGTGTACACTGGAGTCTTAGCTTGCAGACGGGTTCTCACGACGATTAGTTTCCACATTCAAGGAAAAATCTTCCTTACTCTATGAATTCACGGTATTCCCGATCTTGATAGTAACAACAAGTTTATTTTCATTGTTACGCCTTTCCCATAATGATATTTATTTATCATTTAAAAAAGTATCTTTAGTGTAGTGTAAACTATAATACTATAAAAATGCTTATAAATGCTCAAGTATTATGTCCTTTGTCGTGAACTTCTACCTTTGGTTACCCACTATCCATTAAGAGTACCCAAACCAAAGTCCTTGCAAAGATGTAACATATTAATTAAGATACGCTTTGCCAAATTTTATACATGATAATTTACTTGGATTTCCTTGTTGTAGTTAATTAAGATAGTTAAGATATCTTTACCAAGGTTTGTAAATCCATCAAGCGTGCAACAATACTATGCAGTTTATCAAAAAATTGTTAAATAAACTGCGTCTTAATTTTGTATATTACGGCCAACGCCTACACGCTTGGGTATTGGGTATAAATACTCGAAACTCGAAGGTACCTTTGTATGTTAGTTCAGCGGGGGTTCACCGGGAGTACAGCGGGGGCTGTACTCCCGGTCAATAAAGAATAAAGTTGCCTTGATAATACTAAACTTTGTCCGGTTATTTAAGAGGAATAGAATTTAAAGCCTAAAATTCCTTTCCTCCGCATTAGAATTATGCTTAGGATTTATAAATACCTTCAGAGATTCTAAAGGCAAATTGCCTACACCTAAGACCGCTTCTATAGCCAAAGCGAGCTAAAAAATCTAAAATTGAATAAAATGCAACATGAAAAACGATTTTTTTAATTTTAGAAAACCTACTAAAATGCAGCCTTAAAGATTTATGGCAAAATATTTTTAACCAGAAATACATTTTTGGAATGTCTTAATTGTTTGATTGATTGAGTTTACTCAAGGTGACCACACTTGCTTTTGTCCATCCGAGCAACTATTACCGATATCATGTAATGAGTGATAATAACGCAATATATGCCTTTAGAATAGGAAATACAATTTACACATATTAATTAGCAAAAACTGGTATATATGATACGCATATTATACTCTAAGCACTTTTCAAGAACTTTCATGAACATATATCACACCCGCATACATTTGTATAGGTATACTTTACCATTCCTATTCAATCAATTCATGCAATTTGCATGCCATGCCATTAAAGATGAAGATCTTGTTTAGTGTTCCAGCCATTCGTTATATATTATATACAGTAATGCGCTCTAATAACCATGTGCACAACTTTACATAAGAATTTACTTAGGTAGCTATCTCAATTATCCAAGATACTTGAAAAGTTTTAGATTACGATAAGCGTATCACACGTGCGAGTGTTTATAAAGTAATCCTCTTGAGGCGAGATTTGATTTGTGATGCCATAGTGGTTTCGTTTGTGGAAGCAACATTAGTGACCTAGCAAGCATTTACTATGAATTTCATAATGCTTGGGTCACATTATGTTACTGAATTATGGAACTGTACCATATGGTACAGCTATGCTTTAAATCATACGATATACGATACGGTGGAAATCAATTTTGATAATTCTTTTTGACCAAACTCCTGGCAAATGGAAAAAATATAGTGTTACACAAGTTACAATGGCATAATATATCATTTTATTAAAAAAATTATTTTGTTTTTTACAATATACGATGCTAATCATCGTCAACAGAAGCAGAAAAACAACCGCATATGGAATCTAAAATTCCTCCTTTGTCGTCATCACTGCCGGAACAGCAGCAGCAAAAACAAGAGGCGATCGAACTTATAATACCACCCTCTTCGTCGTCACTTCCAGAACAGCAGCAGAACAGACACGACTTAGTCGTGCTTTCGTCAGAGTTAAGTAATTCAGACACCCCTTCTTTTGCCAATTCGGTTGTTAATTGCCCAGCAAACTGTCCAGCTTCTTCATTCCCTAACTTCTTGCCCAGTCTTCCTCCTAAGCGCTCTCCCAATCCGTCAACAATGGCTTCACCAACATCTTCAGCATCACCTCCTTCGGCAAAGGCTTCAGCTGCATCAAACCCAATGTTTTTCACACCTTCTTTCTTTCCCATTTTAACGACCTTGTTCTAAGAAAGAGTAGAGTCAAATTCAATTGTTTACCAACAGAATTTTTGCCCAAACTTACATTTTATAAATACTTCACAATAAAAATATGCAATTTACTTCGCTAGATTATGGCTACGTGCTTCCGTAATTTGATATTTTACCAGTACATGAAATAACAAGTTTTTTAAATATGAAACGAAGGCTGTGTGTGGGGACTTTAAAATATGACTTTGCTTTAGATGAATGCAACAGTTCCTATAAGTTGAAAGAGACCAGAGGTAGCAAGTTTATTTATTTCTGTCGGTGTATATTATCAAGTAATGGTTATCCAAAATTGGCACTTCTATTTATAATAATGCAAATAATCGTGAAGAGGTTGGATTGAAGCTGATAATGACTTAAATCAATCCGCGTAGTGTTGTTAAAAGGTAGAATTGATAACAATTACATTTTAGCATTAACAGAACAGTGCAATCATTCAAGATATAATATCGACGGTGCTTCACAAATCAATCAATATTACAATATTACTTGTACATTTTTTAATTATATTCGACTATTGCGAAACCAAAAGATTCGGAGCAGCAAAAGTAATATTTAATATATACAATATGTGAATGGAAATATTGTACTAATAAGTTCAAAAATCTTTTCAATATTGATGTGTACATTGGGTCTTTCAATTTTATCGTATTATTTAAGTAAGTAAGAGATAATGATTATTGTTTGTAAATATGATTATCATTGTGTAATTGTGATGTCCGTGCTATTCTGTTTGCTGCGATTTCTTTAGGATTATTTTGTTTATCTGTGACCATTATTCCACAATAGATAGGTGAATATGGGCTTCTGTTTCATGTTTTCCGGTATATTTATGGCGTCAAAGCTTCTCTAGCCAAAGAGAGCTAAAAAATTCAATGAAATGCGGCATAAAGAACGATTTTTTTTAATTTTAGAAAACCTCCTAAAATGCAGTCTTAAAGATTTATGGCAAAATATTTTTAACCAGAAATACATTTTTGGAATGTCTTGATTGTTTGATTGATTGAGTTTACTCAAGGTGACCACATATTAACTTGTTTTGTACATCCAAGCAACTACCACCGATATAGTGTAATGAGCGATAATAACCCAATATATAGAATAGGAAACACAATTTGCACACATTAATTTACAAAACTGGCGCATATGATACGCATATTATAATCTAAACGCTTTTCAAGTATCTTGGGTAATTGATTGTAACATCATCATGTAATTAATGTGAATCTTGAAAATTTGAGATAACTTCCTAGTAAATTCCTATGTAAAGTAGTACATATCGGATTATCACCAAATTACTAATAGATGGCTGGAACACTAAACGCTTGATCTTTAATGAAATGGCATGCAAATTGCATGAATTGATCCAATGACAAAGGTAATGTATACAAATGTATATGCTGGTGTCTTATATGCTCATAATTAAAAGTTGTGTTTTAGGTATAATATTCATACCTTTATCGGTAATTATATTATTGTAATAAAAGTTTTATCAGCAAAAATCGTTAAAAAACCTTCGGGGTGAACCTTTTACAACTTGAACAGTTTGCAAATATGTATTTTCAACACTAGTATACTAAAATGCTTGCACCATTGGATACAAGAAGAAATCAATTTACAAAACATTGGACTTTTGCTTGGAACTTTACAGCTTGTTACATTTTTACAAAAAAATTGTGAAAACATTATGAAAAACATCTTCACAAGATTCGAATTCAAACGGTGGAACTTAATCATTTCTTCAATTATTCTGGTTACAATTTCTCATGGAGATTATGGTATTATGATGAAATGGTAATCTCTGTATTCTCTCTAAATTTTAATGAATTCACTTTTTGTCCGTTGACTTCAACTTTGGCAAATTTGAAGCTACTTAACCAATACTTTTGATTAGCTAAAAAAGTAAAAAGGATGTCAAGTAAATATTTACGACAAAAGTTGTTTTTGGATAATATTTTGGAGAAATCGTCGTTGTACGGTGATACCGATAAACCTAGTTTGCATTGCAGTTTATTTAGCTAGTTTTGTTGTTTAACCTGGTTGCGTTTGAGTATTGTTTTACGACACTTTTATCAGGTAACTAAAAGGTATATCGTGTCTGAAAATTCCATTGCAAACTTCATTCATATTTAGCAAACAAAAGGTGTCGTCATTTATTAATGTAAATACACGTAAAAATTACTCAGTTTACCACACTCCCATACTCTAATCCAATTTGCTCTGCACAGCGGCCCCATCCTCTGTTTACTTTTATGCTGCTGACTGTTTTTGTCCGTTGAAGGGCTTTATTGTATTGACAATTATCAAACACAAACAGGATGTATATTTGCAAAAATGTAACGGATTGATTATGCATTTTGGTTCGTAATATTACAACAGACTTATCAAGTTTGATTATTTTGCTGAATCACAATGCAAATATAACGTATGGTATATCTACTACAAGAATATTATTCAATTATTTTTTAAGCACGCATGCATATGCATACTAACACTTTTACCTTATGCAATACTTTAATTTACACACTGATAATGTTGTATAAATACTCAACTGCCTGTTATTGAACTTTTACTTGTTTTGTTCCATCTTCGTGATTCGAGAACGTAGTAAAATCTTTCAGTAAAGCTTTCTGGCACTAAATCGTTGTCTGGCCCTCAGTGATCATCATTAAAACTACAGGCTTCCAACAGACGTTTATACTATACGCAGGTTTGATATACCATAGAATTTTTAATGAACAAAAAGGCACGGCAAGACAAATACTATCAGAGGATGGTTTTAACTTACAATTTTTTGGTTCGATTTTTTCTAGGATGTCATCCTTGAAAAGAAGTGTGAAGTCTCCAAATATTGCAAAGACTACAAAACAAAACATTTGGAAAAGTCAATGCCGTGAAAAATATAAATCCAAACCCAAAGTGACCGCAGACAAAACCTCCATTAATAAGTCATCACTGGAACCAGTGAACAAAAAAATATCTGGGCATTGGAAATTCAATCAGGTTCTTCAAGTTAATTCGTTTATCAAAATCTCAGAGTGTACAACAAAACTTGAGCTAAAGTTTGAGGAGATAAACTCAAGTTGTTTTTCTCGGCTTATTAACTTAGAATGGCTAATTCTGGAAAATGTCAGCGGGCAGAGACCACCTACTTCTGGTTCTTTCAAAGGAAGGGTCGTTTTACCGAAGCTGAAATTATTTCGCATGAAAATTCGTAACATGGAGATAAATGATTCTAATACGTGGAATGCGTACGTCAATAGTTTGAATATAAAATCAATACTGTTCTTCGATCGAAAGGAAAACGAAGAATGGACAATGGATGACATTTATGATTTAGATATTGATATCGAATTGAAAATCAATGGAATCAATTTAATTAAAATCAATCACGAAGAGGACGAAATGATTTTGAACAAATTTCGGCGAATTAACTTTCAAAAGCAAAACAATAACGTTGCAGATATTCACAAACTCTCTCTATCGCAAGGCGGTTTTAGCAACCAAACTAATCTTCCTTTTACATTTCTGGTGCAATTGGTACTTTACAATGTATCCATAGAAGAAACTAATTTCCATAGTCTGTTGCAGCAGTGCAAAAACCTATCAGAATTAAGAGTGTGGAATGACCACCATACGACATCCCTGGATATCTCAAAACATTTTACTTCCACTCTGCTGAAAAAGGTTAGCTTGTACAATTTTTCTCTGACATGTTCTCCTCCACCCATCTCAAAAACTTTAGTTCCTTTCAATGAATTCATTGAGATGTCAATATATTTCTCCAAGTGGGATGACTTGTTTGTAAAATATTTTTGCTCAATTTTTCCGAAAATTCAAAAAATTACCTTGTCCAGTTGTAAAAGCTCTTCTGTTCAATTTTTATGTAATTGTGTTCCCTCGAATGACTGTAAAACAAATAAAAATCCCTTTCCTCCTCTTAACTGGATTTACTTGAAAAAAGCAGACCTGAATTCGGCAACTCAAAACCAAATCAACACTCTTCAAAATTTGACTCAAACAAATCCCATTGACGAGTTGTTTACTAAAGACCAATCCGTTTTACTAGAGAAAAAATACGGAAATTGGACGACAGGGTCAATAGTGAACAAAGAACAGGACGGACGCATTTTATACGAACAATTTCAATTTGAAAAATTTTGGAACAATTATGATATTTATAAGAAATACTAATTAAATCCCTGCGTTTTATCTGTAAACTGATCTTGTGTTTTTAGTATTTTTAATTACCTCCAAAGCTTTTACCACATCTGCCTATCCTTAATTTCTAATTAATAGAAAACTGTAAATTCTGAAATAATAATAAAAGCATAACTTTTGCTCATGAAAAATAAAAATTGCACGACTTTTACATACAGTTCAGCCAGTAAGTACAGCCAGTTCAACGGTTCTTCAAGGACTTGTTCGCACTTGGACCACCTAGAAGCACTTTTAACACCGGTGGTCCAAGTATGAACAAGTGCTGGAAGAACCGTTCAATTGCATGACTATGCATCTAAGGTGTAGGTGACGGACACACAAATGGCATTTTGTTATATACAAATGTGGGCAAATAGTGGTTTCAATCATTGCCCTACAAGTAAACTAAATTCAACAAATTTAAAAATGAACATATTTCAAGTTTTCAACAAATTTACTAAAACATAGGATACGTTTGAAACTATAGACTACAGAATCAAATATGCACATGTATTTACTTGCGTGTATTACTAACTGCTGTAAAACGTTAATGTTTAACTGTTTAACTACAACTGTGTGAACGTTTTCGTTGTAATAAAGTGTTCATAAATGGTTTTTACTAAAAATTTTATTGCTGGCTACATAATGATAGGTCTTCGACGACAGGGTAAGAGGTACAGCAATTGTCTTCAATTTCTTCAAATAGTGATTTAGGGGCCAAACGCCAGCGAAAAGTGACTTTCGTAGTTTGTCTACCCTCCCTTTAGATAATAGGTTAGACAAAATGCATTTAAAAGTGGATTGTATCTAATCCGAGACAGACATTCTTATACTTGCTGATGTAATATAAAAGAGAGACAGAAAGGTTCATAAAATTTGTACGCATAAAGTAGTTAATAAATAAAGCCGCTACAACGTTGCTTTGAAATGAGTCTCTGTTTTTGTTATTCATAAAGTGGTATTAAACCTACGTAAAATGATTTCGTCGGTCTTCAAATCGCAGTTAACCAGATATCTAATTACACTTAACCTGTTTTTAGGTCCTACACTATACTTAGAGGTTTTGAATTATCCATACTTCACGGTGATGTATACACAATAAATTTTCTAATTCGCAGCAAGTATGTTCCAAGAATAGAATAGTATATGGTGCCCATACTTGTAATACAAGGAAGGAAAAAAACTATACGTTTACTCCATATTAAGTACAGCGTAAAGTAGGACTTGTGTGTCCAACTTTCGGCAAACAAGTCTTACTCGTTCGACTTGAGTTTTTCAACTAAAGCTGGCCGGCATTTACTTTTATTGGTTTACAGTAAAAGAATTAACATATTATATTCAGTATTTGGCTATGACGAAAGGACAGTATGGAGGTACTGAATAAATCATTTATAAAATGGCATTTAGCTGTATTTTAAATATTTATGTATGAAATATGTATTGAAAAACCACTCAAGAAGACGATATCTAGAATTGAATTCATTTAATTGTAGTTGCTGGCAATAATACGTCTACACCTTCTTAATAATTAAAGCTCCATAAGCATTTCAAAGTAATATATAAATGGAGGAGACCAAGGTTTCTTTGCCTCACGGTTTAGAACATTCTGTCGGTCAAACGAACAATAATCGAACTTCTAATAAAACAATTTGGTAACATTTTCAACCAGTTTAGGTTTTTAATTTTTCGAAATGCTTAATGACGAAGCTCTGCTTCGGTGGAAATCCTTTATCAAACTTGGTTCTTTTTTCGGATTTATACCGTTCACATTTACAGACCGACTGCATGTCGATAAAAGCAAAAAAGGGAAGACTTTAAGTTGTCTTTATGCACTCTTTGTTCTAATTTATTTCTGCTGTCTTGTGAATGGGCTTCATAAAATCCTGACACAAAACCAAGTAAACTTGGGGCAAGCTGTTTCGGTTTCAGTATGGGTGTTTGTGCTTATACTCTACTTCTTAATACAGCGAAATTTGCACAACAAGAGTTACGAAATAGTATGGTGCTTTCAACAGCTTTTGGTCTTAAATGACTTTTTTGTCAGTAAGTAAACGCCTTTAATTATCTTCACAGATTCTGCAAGAAATAGTGGTAACAGTTGCAGAGCCCATCCCTACCTTTCATTTTCTTTATTATTTATTCTTTTCAGGAAGACTAGAAATGAAACAACCATTACAAAATTGGAAAACAGTAATGAAGATTGCGAAATACTTGACCATATTTCTGAAATGTGTCCCAGCAATATATTTACTCGCATTCATCAAACAACCTCAAAATCCTCTCTTTGTCTACCATCTGTTCCATAAAAGATTTCAAGGCATATTTGGTTTAATTGTAGCATGCGTTTTCAATATACTTATTGCATTTTCAAGTGGTGCTACGGTATTTTTCTTCGTTCTATATTTAGTCACGTATTTAATAGTCATCACCTTTTGGATGGAAACATTGAGGTAACATTACCTATACTTATTTTTTGGGCGCCTCTAATAAATTTATTTGCTTAACTAATTATTATAACTCTTCTCACAAAAGTAGTAATCTAAAATTTGGTATATTTTGTAGAAAGACAAACATGAATTTAGCATCCCACATAAAACACTATGAAAATCTGCAGCTTTTCAACAGTTACTTCAACGCTTCACTATACTCTGTCGTACTTCCTGCATTTATAGTTCTATGGTCAGTCTTCAACGTAATGGGAGTTTTCGGAGTTCTGAGATTTAAATCAAAAGTAGAATTCCCGGTTTATTTTTTCTTTATTCGTATAGTCATAATAACTATTCTTATCGTGCTGTTGCTTCTGCTAAATGCAGCAAAAGTTTATCACAGCTCTGATGACTACATCCGCCACATAAAATTCAGTAAGATAAGCAAAGTCCAACATCGAAATGTTAGACGTCTCCAAATTATTGGTTTACGATTAGGTATGCTAAGGCGTGTAAAATACTTTACTGTTTTAAATTACTTCAACATTATTATTAATATTTGGATATCCGTCTTGGTGGCCTTCCCAATGTAGACGAAGCTGGGAAGATGGGGCCTGCGAAGTACTTTTAGCTAGGTGTGGGCTTAGGGCTAGGAAGTACTATTTGCTAACTTATAGTACTAACGCATAGCGGTGCTTATTAGTTCTTTACAAACGGGGGCATATAGAGAACAACTGAACAAGCAATGTGAAAAATTGAGGTAGTACAGTGCAACTGGAAGTATGTATATGTTTATCCAAACCTGAAAAGGTGACATTGCACTGTCTAGGTTTAGCAAACTAGAATTGGTCATCGCCTATTACTATCTAAATATAGCAAAACTAGTTGAACAAATGTGTTAAGAAAATAAAGTTGAGTTGGATCAAATATTTTGCCTATCAATTGGGTTGAGTTAGGTTGCATTTTAATATGTCTGGGTTGGGTCGGGTTCAGTTTTACTTGACCTGGGTTAAAATTGGTTGCAAATTCGAATATTAATGTTGGCATTAATATCATTTCTTTGGATTTTGGGTTAGATCGGATCAAATAGTTTTATTACGGATTGGGTTGAATGATATTGTTCGGGCTCGGATTGTGTATGTGAGTGGCCACGTAAAATGGGTATTGGGTTGGGTTTAAAATTTTTGGTCTTCTTTATGGGGTTTGGTTTTGAGAAGTTGACCCAATTGCACTATTTTAAAAGAAAATGAATCAAGGTAGAGTCTATGATTAGGAGACAGTCATCTAATCACAATACTCTTACGCACTTGACGGGATTCATTCTGTAAAAGGCGACTACAACAATTAACCGTAGATAAACTCTGTGGAGGAGGTATAAATTTGGAAAAAAACATTTGCATGCTTTGAACTCTGAATTACGAGGTCTGCAAAGTCATACTAAGATCTAATCCTACTTCCATAATAAAAATCACTATTTAGTCGTAATCATTATTTAATAATATAATTGTGTTATATTGATTGTTAATAAAACCAAAAGGTGGTTTTTGCCTCGTTTCATTTATTTTAAAATAGTTTCATTGTCGTTTATTTTCAAATGGTTTCGTTGTCGTTTATTTTTAAATGGTTTCGTTGTCGTTTATTTTTAAATCGTTTTGTTGTCGTTTATTTTCAAATGGTTTCGTTGTCGTTTATTTTTAAATGGTTTCGTTGTCGTTTATTTTTAAATCGTTTCGTAGTCGTTTATTTTTAAATCGTTTCGTTGTTGTTTATTTTTAAATGGTTTCGTTGTCGTTTATTTTTAAATGGTTTCGTTGTCATTTATTTTTAAATCCTTTCGTAGTCGTTTACTTTTAAATCGTTTCGTTGTCGTTTATTTTGAAATGGTTTCGTTGCCGTTTACTTTTGAAATGGTTTCGTTGCCGTTTACTTTTAAAATGCTCCGTTTTCCTTTATTTTTAAATAGTTGGTTTTCGTTAGAAAGATGCAATAGTTTCACTTTTCAGATATAAACAAAATAATGAAATGAAAATACCTATACAGCTTTTGAGACGAAAAGTTATGAAATCTACACTTTGTTTAATAACCAATTATAAAATGCGTCTGTAGATATAATTAAACAGACATATAGTCCTTAATGAGAATTTGTGCTTAAGGTTTATACAAAATGCATTTAAAACAGAATTCTTTCTATTCCGACAAAGGCATTCCTGCATTTGCCGAAAGAGAAAAACAAAATATAGAGACAGTAAACCTCATAAAACTTGTAAGCATTAAGTAAGTATTAAATAAAGCCGGTATTCCACTTTTGTTATTCATAAAGTGATACTTCAATGAAAACCAACAAAGAATTAATGTTTTAACTGTCTTTCAAACCGCAATTAACTAGAATATCTAGTTAGCCAAGGCGTACATTTAAATATACACTATATGTAATTGTTTTGCATTATTTATATCTAACGGGAAAGCAGACAAAATAAATGTTTAACTAGGCAGCGAATATGTTTCACAAATAGTATTGTGTGTATGCTTGTAATGCGAGGGGAACGAGTAACCTTAAAATTATTCAGTACATCTTAAATTAAGATTTGAGTACTCAATGTCTCCCATCACTTTACACTTAATGCCACAGTTTGGTTAACTATCTTACGATGCCTTACGTAAAAGTCTACATAAAAGAAAATTTGCCATTATGACAAATCGCCTGTTGCCCGAAAATGCCAAAACGCAGTTATACATTATTATTACCTATTATAAGTGAAGGGACTATGTTTATTTGTCTTCTGTGTAGCTCATATGCTCATTGGATTACAGCAAAAGAGCGCAGACGTTTAAAAATCCAACCACATTGATAAAAAATGAAATTTGCTAGATTCGTTTTTCAAATCTTAGATTTGCTTTGCGGGCTACGTTCACTCATTTGGACTGATTGGCTGGTATCTAAAGGTGCAGATATACTATGCGAATGTAATATGATTATGCCTTTGAAGGGATTGTTCATACAGTTTGTGATTCCCGCTCTTGGATTGTTTGAAAATCGAAAAAGACCCAGTTTATATGTGAACAATCCCTTCAAAATCATAATCATATTCCATTCGCATAGTATATCTCCACCGTAATATAGTAATAAAGTCACTCCTAAAAACAAATTGTCAATAGATAAGACCATTTGGTAAATTTTAACTTTCGACTTATTTTGGCAAACAAGTCTTACTCGTTCTATTTCAGTTTGGCAGGAAAGATCGTACACTATTTTGTTTTATTTTTTTAGAGACAAATAAATAAAACACCCGGTAGTCGATAATCGACTTTGACGCAATGACAGCATTGTAGTACTGAATAAATTAGATATTAAATGGGAACATTTATCTGCAACTTTTATTATTTGTGCATGAAAGAGATATTTAGTAAAAACCTCTCAAGAAGGCGATATATTGGAATAGACTGGTTTAATTGTAGTTGCTGGCAATACTAAGTCTAGACCCGCTTAATAATTAAAGCTCCAAGCATTCCAAAGTAATATATAACTGAAGGAGACTAAGGTTAATTTGACTCTCGGTTCAGAACATTTCGTCGGAACACACAAACATCAATCGAACTTCTAATCAAACATTTCGGTAACTTTTTCAACCAGTTTAGGTTTTCATTTTTCAAAATGCTTAATGACGAAGCTCTGCTTTGGTGGAAATCATATATCAAAGTTGGCTCTTTTTTCGGGTTCATACCGTTCACATTTACAGACAGACTGCATGTAGAAAAAAGCAAAAAGGGGAAGACCTTAGGTGGTCTATATGCACTCTTTAATCTACTATATTTCTGCGTTCTCGTGAATGGGCTTCATAAAATCCTTACACAAAACCAAATAAACTTTGGGCAGGCCATTACGGTTTCAGTATGGGTGTTTGTGCTTATACTCTACTTTTTAATACATCGAAATTTGCACAACAAGAGTAATGAAATAGTATGGTGCTTTCAACAGCTTTTGGTCTTAAATGACTTTTTTGTCAGTAAGTAATCTTTTATCTTTCACAGACTTTGCAGGAACAAATGGCAAGAGCTGCAGCACCCACCACTCTATTTTTAATCCCATGTATTAATTATTTATTGCAGAAAGACTCGAAATGAGGCAACCATTGCAAAATTGGAAAACAGTTATGAAGATTGCGAAATACTTGACCATATTTCTGAAATGTGTCCCAGCAATATATTTACTAGCATTCATCAAACAGCCTCAAAATCCTCTTTTTGTCTACCATCTGTTCAATAAAAGATTTCAAGGCATATTTGGTTTAATTATAGCAGGTATTTTCCATACGCTTATTGCAATGTCATGTGGCGCTACGATATTTTTCTGCGTTCTGTATTTAGTCACGTATTTAATTGTCATCACTTTTTGGATGGAAACATTGAGGTAATGTTATATATTTATTTATGGTTTAATTTTAAAACTACTGGGAATTAAAGGAACTTGTCTTCTATTTAAAAAGTACAGCCCGCTAAAAAACCGTCTTCGATTTAAAAAAAAGGTTTCTCTAATAAAAAAGTCAATGTCATCATGAAACAAGACAAACAGCCTTCTAGTTAAACAATGCTGTCTTCAAATGGTTTCCGTGAAACAGAGAAATTGCATCTTTAACTCGTAATAATCAGGGAAAGAAAAAGACAACTTTTTGGCCGTCAGATTTTGGCCTGACGACTGGGGACTATCACGTTCGCTGTAAAAATCGTTTTGCAAAAAATTCGAAGGTTTTGTAAGAAAGCTAGCTACAAATATTGAAAAAATACTAGGATGCCCCCAAGTATCTGGGCTACAAACTAAAAGAGATATATTGCCCATTTTTGCCCTTCTTCTAGAAACTAAAATTATTTGTGAAAAAATGTGGTAAAATTACATATTTTTCATAAATGATTTTGTATGTTCTACAAGAAGAATAAAAATTTATAATATCTCCGTTTTCATTTATATCACAGATAATTGCGGTCCTCCTTGCATTTTTTTAATACTGCAGGTAGAGTCCTCACAAAGCTTTAGCAATTTTTGCATATCGTGTTTTACAGCTAATATGATTGACCGGTCGTCAGGCGTTCGTCAGGAAGACAAGGAAAACGGAAGCTTTTTACTATCTATCTTACACTAGGAATACGTTACTTTTCTTGGCAGCTTATTGAATTTTGTATAAAGCTGCCAGTCATTTGCAACAAAGCTTCACGGTAAGCTTGCCTCACTAGAATGCCTGATATGTGTCCATTCGTTATTATTTACTTCATTTATACTTGCCGTAGCTGTGACTCATTCGGTGGTTGTGAACAGTATGAATAATGTAAGTGAGGAATGTCTAATTTCGGCTTTAAATTTATTTTAAAATATTTTGTTTACTTGATAATGTCACGGAATTACCACGCGTGTGCAACTGCGTGTAGTATAGATTAATATCAACGCATTTTGTTTAGATGAAAAATTCCTTATACATTTTCTTGATTCTTCTAAAAAAAGTAGTTTAGAAGACATGAATTTCGAGAAGACAGAATTCCTTTATTTCCCGGCAACATTAAATGCCAGCCTTTATTTATTAGTGCGTACATAATAAATATTTGTTAACTGATTATGACAGCTCTTCTCATAAAAGAAATAATGTACAATTTGTTATATTTTGTAGGAAAACAAAAATGAATTTAGCAGCGCACATAAAGCACTATGAGAATCTACAGCTTTTCAACAGTTACTTCAACGCTTCACTACACTTTGTAGTACTTCCTGCATTTGTCATCCTAATGTCAATCTCCAACGTAATGGGAGTTTTCGGGGTTATGAGATTTAGATCAAAAGTAGAATTCCCTGTTTATTTTTTCTTTATTCGAATATCCATAATAACTATTGCTATTGTGCTATTGCTTCTGCTAAATGCAGCAAAAATTTATCACAGCTCTGATGACTACATCCGCCACATAAAATTCGGTAAGATAAGTAAAGTCCAACATCGAAATGTCAGACGTCTTCAAATTATTGCTTTACGATTAGGTAAACTAAGGTGTGTAAAATATTCTACTGTTTTATCTTATGTCGATATTATTATTAATATTTGGATATCCGTTTTGGTGGCCTTCCCAATGTAGACGAAGCTGGGAAGGTGGGGTCGGCGGACTTTTAACTAGGTATGGGTTTGGAGGTAGGAAGTATATTGAGTAGGCATATTGAGAACAACTGAATAAGCAATGTGAAAGATTGAGGTACGGCGTAGTTGAAACTGGAAGTGTTTGTTTGTGTTTTTCCGAACCTGAAAAAATGACAGTGCAGACCCCCTACTACGCTTAGCAAACTAGAATTGGTCATCGCCTATGTTTATCAGAGTAAAGCAAAACTAGTTGAAGAATTGTGTAAAGAAAATAAAGTTGGGTTGGATCAAATATTTTGTTTATAAGTTGGATTGAGTTTGGTTGTATTTTAATATGTCTGGTTTAGGTCGGGTTCAGTTTTCTTGACCTGGTGAAATTGGTTGCAAATTCAAATATTAATGCTTACATTATTATCGTTTTTTTAGGAAATTGGGTAAGATTGGGTCAAATAATTTTAGGATGGATTGGGCTGAATGATATTGTATGGGCTCAGGTTGGGTTTGTGAGTCTCCATTTTAAATAGATATTGAATAGGTTCAAAATTTTTGGTCTTCTTTGTGGGTTTGGTTTTGAGAAATTGATCCAATTGCACTATTCTAAAAGAAAATGAAATCAAGGTATGTGGGGACGTTGGAGTTGGGGGTGGTTGTTTTTATTTAGTGGACTGTATTAAATTGTTAGTTGACTAGTTAGTGTTCAAATTCCTAACACTTCTGCTCACCGGGTAATATTGGAGAATCCAATAAATGAACCTGATGCTAGAAAACTAACCGCCAACAATATATATGTACCTAACTGGTGTACTTCAGATTAGGCACTTCTAAATTTGGTGCAAGTAAAATAGCAAAGATCCTCCTAATATGGGGCAATAACTATTAACACTTGTACCGAACGTTATATTTAATTATTAACTCTAATAGCTTTATTAAATAAACCGGAAATTATTATTGAACAATTACAAGTCAATTACTTGTATTGGAGTGCAAGAGAACAACGACTACTCCGGTAGGCTGTCTGCAAAGAACTGAGGAGTCTTCCTCTGAAAATGTGTTACTACTTCTCTAACGTTCTGTTCGAGAAGCTTCTCGTTGTTTCTCTTGAATCCAATACGTACAATTCAAGGATATATAAAAAACTAGTATTATTTGATTGGATTATTAAAAGTCAGGATTACTAAAAGTCAGAATTATTAAACTGAAAATACTAAAGAGAATGTCTCGTCTCAACAAGGTAGATGTCTATCATTGTGAAACAGTTATCTCATCACAGTTTACCCTTACGAAATTGCCTTGACGGGATTCATTCTGTAAAACGCGATTACAGCAATTATTTGGTAAATTGTAGATGAACGCATTGAAGCAGGGGGTATAAATTGGAATAGGGTCATTTGCTTATGTTGAACTCTAAATTACAAGGACTTGTTGTTTACAAAAATTATACTATTATCTAATCCTACTACCATAATATATATGTATACAAATCATTATTTTAGTCGTAATCATTATTTAGTAATATAATTGATTGTCACTACAACGATAAAGATGGTTTTTGCCATGTTTAATTTATTTTTATATCGTTTCGGTTTCGTTTATTTTTAAGCGTTTGGTTGTCGTTAGGATAGGATATGCAATAGTTTCATTTTTCAGACAGTACTGACGAAATAAAATTAACTATAAGACAAAATGTTCCAAAATCTACACTTTATTTGATAACCAATTATAAAATGCTTAAGCAGATATAAGTAGACATGTATTCCCTAATGAGAATTTGTGCTTAATGATTAGACTTTTTAAAAGAGAATTTCGTCTAGTCCGACAAAGGCACGTCGCAACAAAAGATAGAGACAGAAAATTTCATAAAACTTGAAAGCATTAAGTAAGTGTTAAATAAAGCCTGTGTTCTACATTTGTTATTCATAAAGTGATATGTTCCATTAAAAGCTACACAAAATTAATGCTTTGTCTTTCCAACCGCAAGTAACTAGAATATATAATTAGCCATCGCTTAGGTCTAAACCGTACTTACTAGATGTTTTGCATTATTTATATTTCACGGGCAAGGTAGACTTTATAAATTTTGAAATACGTAGCGAATATGTTTCAAAACTAATATGGTATGCATGCTTCTAATGCCATGGGAATGAGTAACTTTAAGATTATTCAGTACTTCTTAAATTAAGATGTGAGTATTCAAGGTGTCCCATCACTTTACACTATAAGGAATTATATGGTACTATGAGTAAGTGTACGGTGATTCCTTTATCCGAAGACTGCAAGATTATCTTTTCACCAGGGTATCCGAGTAAACTAACCAATAAAGCCGTAATGCCCAGTACAGGAATCAAATAATATTTAAACAGAGAATAGGTTTTACTAATTCAATTAATACAATACAGTATTTATATCTCTAATTATTTACAAGTCTTAATCAAGGTGCACGTAGGAAACTAGCCCAGTGATTTAGTCTAAGGTATTATGGTCAGTACGATGACTCGAATGACTGCTCTCACCAATAGACTTGGGAGAGTGAGTGTTCCAAATGTTCCGTCCTAGCTCTACTAGAAGACTGCTCCTAGTTCTATGTGAGTAGTTGTGTTTTATAGGGTCGGTTACTGACGTGAGGAGGTAGATACACGAAGTGGACTCTTCCTCCTTACAACAATTAATACCAAAGGTTGCTTACCTAATTATTACCTTTTTACCTTTTTTCCAAATTGTTTGTGGCCCCAAAATAACAAAATTCAGATATAGTCAACATGACTGCAGTCATACCTCCCTATGTATCAGAGGTGATGAAAGCTGAACCGTCCTGAAGATGATCCAAATTCACCACCTCTGATACATAGGGTGCTATGACTGTAGTTATCTAGAGCTATAGCACATATCCAACGTAGCACTAAAGCTGATCCTCAAAACAATTTGCGAAAACATAAGATTACTGGAAAAGCTTACCTTTCGACTTACTGTTTGGCAAGGAAGAAAGGCCGCTATTTAGTTTTATTAGCTTAGAGAAAGAGATATATGCGTTCGATATTTCGTTTTATCTATAGGAGAGTATTAAAGGATGTACTGAATAAAGTATATTATTGCATTGGAACATTATCTGCAACTTTTGTAATTTATGTATGAAATAGATAATTAAAAACCTCTCAAGAAGGTGATATTGTCGGCTCACGAAAAGGGGGTTGGTCTCTCTCTATTTGTGTATGTGGTGTTGTATGCGTAAGGAGAATAAGACGATGAGAGAGCGAGATAACGAGAGATGGGGGAACTCCGTCTAACACTTTTCTGTTCTGTGAGATGCTTGGGAGAACAATAGTAGCCTTAAGTATTGCATTTTGGGTCGCGTATCACTCTAGTCTGCAAAATGTGTAGCAGACTCCAACACAATTGACAATTGCGAGAATAAAGTGTACGTGGAGCAAATGTATTAATTAGCAGGAATAACAAAAACTTTATTTATTTCGTGAATTGGAACAGAATATTTGTATTTGTATAAGAATGGAGAAATGGCTGAGCTGATCAGCATCAGATAATGAGTAAGTCCTGAGGAGGAGGAATATAGAAAAGTGATGTGGTCCGATGACAGGTAAACATAGATTAATTCTTTTGTTGTATTAATTACTAGTAACAGGTATAGGCTGCCTGTAGCAAAAATGTGGAGAGTGGGAATCGGAGCGGAGTGGGACGAAGAGTAGGAGGGCTAAACGTACGGGAAGATTCCGTCCTCCACTTCACTTCCAAGCGTCCCTAGTAGCTCATGTCATTGGGGAATGACATGAACGACCTATTTGCATTGCCCTGCCCCATGACCTCTACACTGTCCGAGGAAGCTATGTAGAAACTATCGTTGCACGTACCTTGTACGGCTAGCGAATGTGGTGTAGAGTATAGGGAGAAGTTTGAGTGCTCACAATATCTGGGAATAGATTAATTTATTTGCAGTTACTGGCAAACTAAGTGTAGACCAGCTTAATAATTTAAGCTCCGAGCATTCCAAAGCAATATATAAATGAAGGATACCAAGGTTTATTTCCCTCTTGGTTCAGAACATTCGGTCGGTCAATCAACTTCTAATAAAATAATTTGGTAACTCTTACAACCAGTTTAGGTTTTTCATTTCAAAATGCTAAATGACGAAGCTCTGCTTCGTTGGAAATACTTTATTAAATTTTGTTCTTTTTTCGGGTTCATACCATTCACATTTACAGACAGACTGAATGTAGATAAAAGCAAAAAAGGGAAGACCTTAGGTGGTCTTTATGCACTCTTTAGTCTAGTTTATTTCTGCGCTCTCGTAAATGGGCTTCACAAAATTTTTACACAAAACCAAATAAACTTGGGGCAAGCTGTTTCGGTTTCGATATGGGTGTTTGTGGTGATACTCTATTTTATAATACAGCGAAATTTGCACAACAAGAGTTACGAAATAGTATGGTGCTTTCAACAGCTTTTGGTCTTAAATGACTTTTTTGTCAGTAAGTAATCTTTTAATTATATTTCACAGACTCTGCAAGAAAAATTAGAAATAATTGCTCCCTCTTTCTCTATTTTTAATACTCTGTACCATTTATTTCTTTCAGGAAGACTAGAAATGAAAGAACCACTGCACAGTTGGAAAACAGTAATGAAGATAGCGAAATACTTGACTATAATTCTGACATGTGTCCCACCATTATATTTATTAGCATTCATCAAGCAGCCTCAGAGTCCTCTCTATGTCTATTATCTGTTCAATAAAAGATTTCAAGGCATATTTGGTTTAATTATAGCAGGTATTTTCAATATACTAATTTCAATTTCATGTGTGGCTACTGGATTTTTCTTCGTTCTGTATTTAGTCACGTATTTAATAGTCATCACCTTTTGGATGGAAACGTTGAGGTACATTATATTTATATATTTATCGTGCACTTAATAAATATTTCTTTAACTAATATTGCTTTCTTCTCATAAGCGTACTAATGTAATTTTTATATATTTTTGTAGAAAATCAAAAATGAATTTAGCCTCGCACATAAAGCACTATGAACATCTACAGCTTTTCAACAGTTACTTCAACGCTTCACTACACTCTGTCCTACTTCCTGCAATTGTAATTCTACTGTCAATCGTCAACGTAATGGGAGTTTTCGGAGTTCTAAGATTTAAATCAAAAGTAGAATTCCCTGTTTATTTTTTCTTTATTCGCTTAGTCATAATAACTATTGCTTTTGTGTTATTGCTTCTGCTAAATGCAGCAAAAGTTTATCACAGCTCTGATGACTACATCCGCCACATAAAATTTAGCCTGAAAAGCAAAGTCCAACATCGAAATGTTAGAAGCCTCCAAATTATTGGTTTACGATTAGGTTTGCTAAGGCGTGTAAAATATTTCACTGTTTTATCTTACGTCGACGTTATTATTAATACCTGGATATCCGTATTGGTGACCTTCCCAATGTAGACGAAGTTGGGAAGGTGGAACCTCTGAAGTACTTTAACTAAGTGTGTGGTTGTGGCTAAGAAGTACTTTTGGGAGGCTACAGCTTCCTAGCCGAAGGCCAAAACCGAGATGTACTTCCTGGCCGAAAGCCAAAAATGAAAATACTTCCCAGCCAAAAACCTTCCTTGCATAACTTCCCAGCCGGCTGGGAAGTACAACTGGCTAACTAGCAATAGCGATGCTTATTTAGCTTGTTCCATACAGAGGTGCATTTTGTAGAACAACGGAATAAGCAGTTTGAAATATTGAGCTACGGCGAAACTGTAAAAGTAGATAGGGTTTTCCAAACCTCAAAAAATGACAGTGCAGATTGTCTTTTCACGTTTAGCAAACTAGAATTAGTCTTTCATTGCCTATGGCTATCAAAGTAAATCAAAACTAGTTGAACAAATATCGGCAAAGAAAATAAAGTTGGGTTGGCTCAAATATTTTGTTTATATATTGGGTTGAGTTCAGTTGCATTTTGATATATCTGGTTTGGCTCGAGTTTAGGCTTGCATTAAAATGGGATGCAAATTCGAATATTAATTTACGCTAAATGTATAATGAATTCGTGTAAAATTAGTAAACCAGTCTAGTATATACTGCGTAATTGTATTTCCAATTCATTAAAACTATCACACTTCTGAAAAATTGTTTTTTCAGACAGAAACTAACGAAATAAAAATACCCATGAGACGAAAAGTTCCAAAACGTACACTTTATTAATATCCAATTATAAAATGCTTAAATAGATATAAGTAGACATGTAGCCCCTAATGAGAATTTGTGCTCAATGATCAGATAATACGTATTTAAAAAAGGATTTCGTCTAGTCCGACAAAGGCATTCTTGCATTTACTGATAGCGAACAAGCGAACAAAAAAGGTAGACAGAATACCCCATAAAATTTGAAAGCATTAAGTAGTATTAAATAAAGCCTGTGCTCTACTTTTGTTATTCATACTACAGTGCTATCTTATATTAAAACCTACGAACAATAAATGCTTTGCCTTTCTAACCGCAATCAACTAAATGATTTAATTAGCCTTCGCTTAGGTATACACTACACTTAGATGTTTTGCATTATTTATACCTCACTGTAAGGCAGACACAATAAATATTCAACTAGACAGCGAATATGTTTCAAACATAGTATGGTGTGTATGCTGGGCAATGCCAGGAGAATGGGTAGCCTTAAAACTATTCAGTAAATTTTAATTAAGATCTAAGTATTCAAGGCGTCCCACCACTTTACACTTCATACTAAAGTTTGCTTAACTATATTACGATACGTTACATAAATTTTACCTTATGAAGATTTACATTTTTAACGAATTGTTTGTTGCCCCAAAATGCAGCTATAGTCAATATGACTACAGTCATACGACTCCTTATGTATCAGAGTGAAATTATTGGTTTAGAGGTTATTGGCTTAGAGAAAGATTATACACCTTAGATATTCGGTACTTCGTTTTTGCGGTATGACAGTAAAAGAAAGTACTGAATAAATTCTGTTTTACATTGGAACGCTTATCTGGCACTTTTATAATTTATATATGAAATAGATATTTAAAAACTTCTCAAGAAGGTGATATCTTGGAATAGATTAATTTAATTGCAGTTACTGGTAATATTGAGTCTAGACCGGTTTAATAATTACAGCTCTAAGCATTTCAAAGCAATATATAAATGAAAGAGACTAAGGTTTACTTTCCTCTCGGTTCAGAACATTCGGTCATCAAGTGAAGATCAATCGAACTTTGGTAACACTTTCAACGCGTTTGGTTCTTCTTTTTCAAAATGCTTAATGAAGAAGCACTTCTTCACTGGAAATCCTTTATCAAAGTTTGTTCTTTTTTCGGGTTCATACCGTTCACATTTACAGACAGACTGCATGTCGATAAAAGCAAAAAAGGGAAGACTTTAAGTGGTCTTTATGCACTCTTTAATCTAATATATTTCTCCGCTCTATTGAATGGGCTTCACAAAATCCTTACACAGAGCAAAATAAACTTGGGGCAGGCTATTTCGGTTTCAGCATGGCTGTTTTTGCGTATACTCTACTTTTTAATACAGCGAAATTTGCACAAGAAGAGTAACGAAATAGTATGGTGCTTTCAACAGCTTTTGGTCTTAAATGACTTTTTTGTCAGTAAGTAATCTTTTAATTATCTTTCAAAGTCTACGCAGGAAAAATAGCAATACCTATAGTTGCACCCCACCCGTTATCAAATTTTCAGTTTCTGTATTTTTTTCAGAAAGACTAGAAATGAGACAACAATTGCAAAATTGGAAAACAGTAATGAGGATCGCAAAATACTTGACCGTATTGATAAAATGTATTCCAATAATATATGTTCTCGGATTCATCAAACAACCTCAAAATCCTATCTTTGTCTACCATCTTTTCAATAAAAGATTCCAAGGCATATTTGGTTTAATTATAGCATGTGTGTTCCATACACTAACTACATTTTCATGCACTGTCACTGTGTTATTCTTCTTTTTGTATTTGATCACTTATTTAATAGTCATCACCTTTTGGATGGAAACATTGAGGTAAAATTTAAATGTACCTAATATTAACTAATTATTTTAATTCTTCTCATAATGGTGGTTATGTACAATTATGTAAATTTTTGTAGAAAGTCAAAAATGAATTTAGCAGTCCACATAAAGCACTATGAAAATGTACAGCTTTTCAACAGTTACTTCAACTCTTCATTACACTCTGTCGTACTTCCTGCATTTGTAATTCTGCTGTCAACCTTCAACGTGATGGGAGTTTTTGGAGCTCTGAGATTTAAATCAAAAGTAGAATTCCCTGTTTATTTTTTCTTTATTCGTATGGCCACCTTAACTGCTGTTGTTGTGCTATTGCTCCTGCTTAATGCAGCAAAAATTTATCACTGCTCCGATAACTACATCAGCCAAATAAAATTCAGTAAGATAAGCAAAGTTCAACATCGAAATGTTAGACGTCTCCAAATTATTGGTTTACGATTAGGTATGCTAAGGCGTGTAACCTTTTTTACTGTTTTATCTTACGTCGACGTTATCATCAATGTTTGGATATCTGTATTGGTGGTCTTCCCAAAGTAGACGAAGACGAAGCTTGCTTGTACTTTACATATTTTTGTTTTCCTTCAGAGTAATGTACAGGTAGAAAATAATAGCAAACAAATCTGCTTCCAGAAGAAAGTGCACCTGATGCAACGAGCCAAATGCAAATGTAATAATGTGAATATAAATGAAATAACAAATAAAATGAATACATCGCTGTTTTTACTTATTTATTGAGACAGAAAGCATTTTTTCTTATAATGTTTTATTTGAAAACAAACCGAGGAAGAGCAAAATACAAACAAGGCTGACCATCCGAATGTTTTCTGAAAACCTTTTACAAAGTGGTAGTATAATCAATGTATCTGAACCTTTGTTAATTTAATAGTTCAAATATTTTTAATAATTCAAAGGTTAGTTATCTGTACTGCAAGCATTATAAAAGATGACGTAGTGTAACATACAAAAGGCCTCAAAAATCGTCGACTTCGGAAAACTCATCCTCAATTTCCGAAAATTCATCTTCAGTTTTTACTTCGACTTTTAAATCAACAGAAATGCTGGCATTACTACTCTCCTTGTCTGCGGAACCATCCGAATCTACATTATCAGTGATGTCTTCAGATGAACTGTCGTTGTAGTTTACTTTCCTTTTAGATTTGCCTCTGTTGCTTCGTCTCTCTTGCAAAATGCTAGAAATCTTTCGTTTTGAAGAATTTCGAATATTTGCAGTTTTATTGCTAACATCTTTTTCTTCGATGTCGGGATACAAAACCGTGTTCACAGTGTGCATTAAAATTTGATGGGCCAGCAACGTTTTTGTTAACATTCGACGAGTACCCTTACAGCATATGTGACAATAATTTTTATAATGGTGAACAAGACGATATTTATTGATATAACCAGTACCACATATTTCACACACATGAGGTCTTCGTTCAATTTCGCTTCCATGAACCAATTTTAGATGTTTTTTAATACCATAGGCAGGGACAGATTTTCCACACAACTCACAAATTTCACTTTCTTTGTGATACCGTTGATGAAGTTGCAAATACCTAGCTGATGTGAATGATTTCCCACAAGTAGAACAATCAAATGTTGCTATTCCTGAGTGCGTTGATTCATGCAGTTTTAAACAATCTTCACGTTTAAAACTCCTTTCACAAAAGCGGCACTGAAATGGTTTGTCTTCGTTGTGAGTTATAGAGTGCCTCTTCAATTTAAAATTTGTTACGAAGCATTTTCCACAAATATCGCATTTCCACGGCTTTTCCTTCTGGGAGTGAACTTCTTGTATATGCCTCAGAACATATTTAGCAGTAGCAAAACCTTTTTCACAAATATCGCATTTAAATGGAGTTGGTGTTCCGCTGGAATGTTTAACCATATGATTTTTTAGTGTAGCAAATCTTTTAAAGCTTTCAGAGCACACGTCACACTTAAATATTTTGTCTTCCACTCTTCTATGCAATGCTAATTTATGCTTAACCAAGCCTGATTCTTATTCGAAAGTTTTCTTACAAATTTCACATTCAAAAGTCTTCTTTCCAGTATGCACGCCCATGTGATCTTTTAAATTGGCTTTAATAGAAAAGGCCTTCCCGCATGTTTCACATTTATAGGGTTTCTCCCCCGTATGTGATCGAGTGTGAATTTTCAAAACACCTAAACCAGAAAATGACATTCCACAGATATCACATTCCACAGTTGGCTTAGAGCAATCGTGCGTTTTCATTATGGTGTAGCGTGAAAACTTTTTATGACAAGTTGAACATTCATATCCAGAACTGCCTTCAAGCATCTTCTGCAAACCAGATTTAGATTTTATTTGGTCTGGAGGAATGATAAAAGACTCTGAAATCAACAATATTATATGATTCACATCCAATTCGTAATCACTGGTAAACAAGTAACAATAGACAGTGATAATTAAAAAATCATCGATTTTTGGAATACAGTTTTTTCCTGCTGGAAAGAAAAAAACAGTCTACTCCAAATAATTAAATTATACTAGAAAAAATGATCACCTAGGAACACAGAATTAAAAATACTCCTTGTGAATTCAAATAACTGTACCATAATTAGCTAAAATTTAAAATTAAAGAGCAGAAAACCGTAGTTAGTAAATCAATATTTTGACTCACTTAAAGAACATTCTTCACTTTGAGAAACACAATTTGTGATTACGGTTGTTTGTTGGGTAACTTCTTCATTCAACTTATCACATTCTGTATTCCCAGAATCCAAAGATACTGCACATTCGTTATCGCTTTCCGCTTCGTCGTAATTATTTAATGAAATAATTTGATTATTCCCTTCAGGTTCCTTTTCAGACGTAATTTGACAATCATTTGAGCATACTTCCACAATGATGTCCAAACTAGAACAGTTAGGCACAGAATATCCACAATGCTGTGTCCGCTGTTCCTTAACATACGAAACAAGAAGATTCACCAATTCATTAATTTTTGTCTGTATTTCTTCCAAGTCGTTGTTAAGTTTTGAAAGTTTTGATACACTGCCAAAACATCTGTCACAAAAGAGGGAAGCGACGCTACTTTCATCAAACTTATTCCAACTCACTGTTGAGCTTATATCATTGGGGATGTGTTTGACACATGTTTGTACAATTGACTGTAACTGGGTTAATTGTTGCGGTCTTGACTGTTCACCACAGTCCAAATAACTAGTATAACATAATACACAATTTTGGTCAGTGAAACTTTCCTCAGACATTTTGTAAGGGAGTCACTCAACTCAAGGATGAATTGCGAAACAGAAGCATCAGTTATGTGTCTTCAGTGTGCCGACTTTTGTTTTCGTAGAACTTCAGTCCTGCTGTTTTAAAAAATTGCATTAAAAACATTGACCTACTAAAACTTAAATAATCGAATCCCAAATAGGGATCGAGTAACTCAGCTCAAGTACCTAAAACTCAAAAGTTATTGATGGAAAAGAGATAATAAAGTTGTTGAAGCGGCTCAGCAATATTTCGGGATTCGCTTTTCAAATGTATGCATAAAATAATTGTCCAGTAATAAAATTTATATTGAAACTGTAGTTATGTGTTAATGCACTTCAGCATTACAAGTAATGTTTATTAATAAGCATATACTACGTTATTAAATATACTATATATTTGTAAAATACTTGCCTTGAATTTCATTCAAATTGAAAATTTGGTTTTAAAAGGTCAATCAACAAAATACTATTTCCTAGGATGCTCGGTTTCAGCAAAAAGTCTTGCTTTTCTCTTGACTCCTGGCTTTATTTTGGTAGTAAACTATTATTCTCTGAATTCTCTATGTGATACAGTAATACTTATAGTTTTCGCCAACCCGTAAAAAAATATGTGCTGACTAAATTTGGTAAAGATGAAATAATAATAATTTCAAGGTAAAACAAAAACCAAAATACTAACAAATATTCCCATTTATTTATCTATGTTTACTTAGGTATTTCTTTCGACTGCTTGTTCGCATAGAAATAAATCAATCCAAAATGTTTTAGCGGTGCTTATGTGAACATGATTTAGTTTGTTACATACGGGGGCATATTGAGAACAACGGAATAGGCAAAATGTGAAAGAAAGGTAAAACTGGAAGTATGGATCTAAAACCTAAAAAATGTCAGTGCCTAGTGCAGATCCTCTTTCTATGTTTAGCAAATTGTTCTTTGTCTATGGCTAAATGGCTATCAAAGCAAAGCGAAAACAGTTCAACAAACCTAAAAAGAAATAAAGAATATGAAACCACGGTAGATATCTATGATTGTGACATTGTGAGACATTCGTCTCAAGTCTCAATACAGTTTTCTCCTTACTTAATTGCCTTGACAGGATTCATTCCGTCTTTGTATTTGGTATTTGTACAAGTATTTGGAAAATTGTGAAATAGATAGACGCATTGGAGGAGGAAAAAGAAGGAGGTATAATTTGCTTAAGTTGAACTTTAAACAAGGACTCGTCTATAAAAATTATACTATCATCTAATCCTACTACCATAATATATAAAAATCATTATTTAGCCTTAAAGAATAAACTGTGAGTTAATTAAAAAAAGACATTATTGTCGACATAACTATGTTGTATTGATTTTCACTAAAACGAAAAAGATGGTTTTTGCTAAATCTACACTTTGTTTATTCCAATTATAAAATGCTTATGTATATGTTACAGGGATTATGCAAAGTCCGGAATTTCGTAAAATGCCTATGCATTTTGTAAATTTTTTTCAGTTTTTGAGCCATAACTTTTTTTGAAATTTTTTTCAATAATGTTATGGCGTACCATTCGAAGCAGAATTGCAAAACAAATCGAATACAAATATCAATAAATAACATAGTTTGTATTTTGTGCTTTAAAACTCCAAAGATTATATGTTCAGCCCGATATAAAACCATACGTATAACTAGCATAGGTACCTATTTCAACTTCATCAAAGTTCTAATATTTTGATTCCTTCTTGAATTCTGCTTCGAATAGTACCCCACAACATTATTGAAAAATAATTTCAAAAAAAGTTATGGCTCAAAAACTGAAAAAATATTTACAAAGTACCTAGGCATTTTACAAAATTCCGAACTTTGCGCAATGCCTGTAAGTAACATATATATAATGAAGTAGACATGTAGTCTCTAATGAGACTTTGCGCTTAGGGATTAGACAAAATGTATTTAAAAGAGAATTTTGTCTAGTTCGACCAAGCAGGCTTGCCGCTTGCCTGCATTTGCTGATAGTGAGCAACAAAAGATAGAGACAGAAAACCTCATAAAACTTGTAAGCATTAAAAAGTAAGTATTGAATAAAGCCGCTAGAACATTACTTCGAAATGTGTTCTAGTATTGTTATTTATGAAGTTATTTCCTCGATTAAAACCTACGAAAAATTAATGCTTTGTCTTTCAAACCGCAATTAACTAGAATAGCTAATTAGCCCTAGCGTACATTTTAGATTACATTAGCGCATTTTTTAGAAATACACTATACTTAGAGATGCTTTGCATTATTTATACTTCACGGTAAGGTGGACACAATTCTTCAACTAGGCAGCAAACATGTTTCGAAAATAATAAGGTGTGTATGCTTGTAATGGAAGGCATGAGAAGGAAGATGAGTAACCTTAAGTTTACGCAATACATTTTAAATTAGGATTTGTGTATTCGAGGTGTAGTTTAGATATACACTATACTTAGATGTCTTGCATTATTAATACTTCACGGTAAGGTGGACACAATTCTTCAACTGGGCAGCAAATATATTTCACTAATGGAATAGTGAGTATGCTTGCAAAGAAGGGAGATGAGAAACCAATGGTACAGACCCAGGGATTTTGGGTTTTTGGGTTTTTGCTAGTCGGGAATGTAAGACACACCATAATTTTCATAACAAGTTACAGTTTTCCTGCAAGATACTTGACAACAATAGTTAAAACTATCCTTCTTCATCATATTTATGTTGACTTTGAGGTGGTGAATTTTGATCTTCTTCAGGAATAGGGTTTGGGACCTTTAACTCTGCTATGGCTTTCAGAGTCCGACGCCGATGAAAATTTGGCGGCGAAGGCGATGTCTTGGACTAGATTGATTTAATTGTAGTTGCTGGCAATACTGTAAGTCTAACCCGGCTTAATAATTAAAGCTCCAAGTATTTCAAAGTAATATATAAATGAAGGAGACTACGGTTTATTTCCCTCTGGGTGCAGAACAGTTTTTCGATCAACCAAACATCAATCGTACATCTAATCAAACATTTCGGTAACACTTTCAATCCGATTAGGTTTTTCATTTTCAAAATGCTTAATGACGAAGCTCTGCTTCGGTGGAAATCCTTTATCAAAATTGGTTCCTTTTTCGGATTCATACCGCTCACATTTACAGATTGACTGCGTGTAGATAAAAGCAAAAAAGAGAAGACTTTAAGTGGTCTTTATAAACTCTTTTGTCTAAATTATTTCTGCGCTCTATTGAATGGGAAATTGAAATTGAAAAATTGATGCTTTGTCTTTCAAACTGCAATCAACTAGAATAGTATTTAATTATCCTTCGCTTAGGTATACAATACGCTTAGATGTTTTGATTATTTATACCTCACAGTAAGGCAGACACAATAAATATCAACTAGGCAGCGAATATGTTTCAAAAATAGTATGGTGTGGTGTGTATATGCTTGTTATGCCGGGGGAACGAGTAACCTTAAAATTATTCAGTAAATTGTAAATGAAAATTGAAGTGTTCAAGGTATTCCACCACTTTACACTTAATACAAATGTTTGCTTAAATATGTTATGATATTTTTATTTTATGAAAATTTACTATTCGGTATTTGGTTTTCTCTATATGGCAATATGAAAGGAAGTACTGAATAAGTTATTTATTAAGTGGGAACATGTATCTGCAGCTTTTCTGCTATATGAATGAAATAAATATTCAAAAACCTCTCAAGAAAGTTATATCCTGGAATAAATTCATTTAATTGGCTAGACCTAGACCTGCTTAATAATTTAAGCTCCAAGCATTTCAAACTAATATATAAATGAAGGACACTAAGAATTATTTCCCTCTGGGTTCAGGACATTCTGCCAGTCTAACGAACATCAATTGAACTTCTAATCAAACATTTCGGTAACTGTTTCAACCAGTTTAGGTTTTTCTTTTTCAAAATGCTTAATGAAGAAGCCCTCCTTCGGTGGAAATCCTTTATCAAAGTTGGCTCTTTTTTCGGGTTTATACCGTTCACATTTACTGACAGACTGCATGTAGATCAAAGCAACAAAGGGAAGGTCTTAGGTGGTCTTTATGCACTCTTTAATATAATTTATTTCTGCGCTCTTTTGAATGGCCTTCACAAAATCCTTACACAAAGCCAAATAAACTTCGGGCAGGCTATTACGGTTTCAGTATGGGTGTTTGCGCTTATACTCTACTTTTTAATACAGAAAAATTTGCACAACAAGAGTAACGAAATAGTATGGTGCTTTCAACAGCTTTTGGTCTTAAATGACTTTTTTGTCAGTAAGTAACCTTTAATTATCTTTCACAGACTCTGCAAGAAAAGTGACATTAGTTGCAAACCCCATCAATTCTGCAATACTACCCTGCACTCTATTTATTTATTTCAGAAAAACTAGAAATGCGACGACCATTGAAAAATTGGAGAACAGTAATGAAGATTGCGAAATACTTGACTATATTTCTGAAATGTGTCCCAGCAATATATTTACTCGCATTCATCAAGCAGCCACAAAATCCTCTCTTTGTCTACCATCTGTTCACAAAAAGATTTCAAGGCATATTTGGTTTAATTATAGCATGTGTTTTCAATACACTAATTGCAATTTCATGTGCTGTTACAATATTTTTCTTCGTGCTGTATTTAGTCACGTATTTAATAGTCATCACTTTTTGGATGGAAACATTGAGGTAACATTACATTTATTTATTTGTGCGCACCTAATAAATATTTGTTTAACTAATTATTATAATTCTTCTCATAAAAGTCTTAATGTACAATTTCTTATATTTTTGTAGAAATTCAAAAATGAACATAAAGCACTATGAAAGTCTACAGCTTTTCAACAGTTACTTCAACGCTTCACTACACTCTGTCGTACTTCCTGCATTTGTAATTCTAATGTCCACCTTCAACGTGATGGGAGTTTTCGGGGTTCTAAGATTTAAATCAAAAGTAGAATTCCCTGTTTATTTTTTCTTTATTCGAATATCCATAATAACCATTGCTATTGTGATATTGCTTCTGCTAAATGCAGCAAAAATTTATCACAGTTCTGATGACTACATCAGCCACATAAAATTCAATCGTCAAATCAAAGTCCAACATCGAAATGTCAGGCGTCTCCAAATTATTGGCATACGATTGGGTTTGCTAAGGCGTGTAAGATATTTTACAGTTTTGTCGTACGTCAATATTATTATTAATGTTTGGATATCTGTATTGGTGGCCTACCCAATGTAGACGAAGCTTAATGTGCTTGAGACATTTTTGAGTTGCTTCAGAGTAATGTAAATAATAACAACCAAATTTGCTTCCGCAAGAAGAAATTTAGATGTGGAAAAGTTGGATGAAATCGGTATAACTTACGTCATGTTTGTCATGCGATATGATTATTTGATAATGCTACATTAAATTATATGTATAGAATATAGTAATGATAAATTTGGGAATACTCGCACTAATATTAAGTTAGATGCACAAAGCTGATGCAACGAGCCAAATGTAAATGTAATAAAATGATTAATCGCTGCTTATATTTATTTATTGAGACTGGGACGAAGGACGAAGCATTTTATCTCTTACAATGTTTTATTTGAAAACAAACCGAGGGACAGCAAAATACAAACTAAGGTCTGCGTCTGCATCTGAATGTTTTACTTTTTGAAAACTTCAAAGAAAAGTTTTAGCTTCTGGTTTTGTTACACCTTGGTAATTTAATATACATCTGTATTGTAAGTATATGTAAAAGATGACGTATTATTCGATAAGGGAGGTGCATCTTAAACGGAGTAATTTTATTCAAAATAAGGGAGGTAATACTACAGCTATAGTATTTATCGGGGTGACTTAAGGAAGCCTTGTTTGTTTCACAATCTAGCTGTACTTGATTTGCTAGGAAATTGCAACACGTTCAATGTTCAACTTCAACTGAGCCAGAGAGATGTGAGAGGGAAAGCAAAGTACAGTAGTAGACTGTAATCACGAATATTTTCCCAACAGTTGTAAGCTGTAATATTTATTATCGTCACTTCATTGTCAGTCACTTTGGATTGTTTCCTGAAGTACACTTTTATTACATTATATTGAAGACGAGCAGTTTGCTTGAAAACGGAAGGAATGGATGAAGTTAATATTCCATAAATACATAACAAAACTTTTAATTCTGCCTGCAGTAAATTGCGATTATTCGTGTATTTACTTTTGTTTAATTCATTTTCTATGTGCTGTTTCAGATTTCGGAAACCCCCGAAGTTTGCCCATTATGTCCAAGCTTACGCTTTCAAGATTACTCCAGATGGATCTCTCACTTAGGCACATCTTTTCACCAGAAAAAATCGCAGGACCAGCTGAAAACTTGGAAAAAAGAATGGATGTCTTGTTCTATTCTCATTTCTGAAATACCCGGGGAAAATATAGCTGAGAAAACAAAAAATTCGAATTTGTTGCTGAAGGAATTATGCAGTTATGGTGCCATACAGGAATTTGCACCGAAACTTTTTCGAAGAATCGCAGTGGTGCGATTCCCAGATACGTAAGAAAATTCATCTAGTACAGTACATCGATGTCGGTTTTATTAGATTATTAGAAGCACCCTTAAGACTTATTATTTTGTTCAGAAAATAAGACCAACCTTTTTGTGTTACATTTAAACAAAGAAGACAAATAATTTCAAATTGTTTTTAAACAGGAAAGCATGTGATGAAGTTCTCCGTAACAAACATGCATTACCGAAAACTTTCAAGACGACTGAAATGCGTCGCTGTGACGAAGTTCCAGATGATGAATGTAGGACTTCAGAAATGTTTTAAGCTTTTCATAAATATCGTATTGATAGTGACACCGAAAACAAAAAATATAATCCTCCGCCAAAGCAATACAAATACAAATAGTAAGTTAGAATCACAAAGTTGGCGTTATAACATTCGTTTGGTTTGTATTTTTAGGGAAAGTAAACTGCTGGACGAGTAAGATGATAAGGGAAGATTCTTCTACACAAGTTTATTCGAAAATTAATTTAACGCAAATAAATGATAATCAAAGCCTGAAGGACCAAATCGAAATTCTAATCCACATGAGTTTGTTAAGTGACAAAGAGTTGCAAACCAGAATTGAAATTGTAAATATTTTTAGAATTCGTCTCCAAAGTGCATATCCCAGCTGTGCAGTTTACCCTTTCGGTTCTTCGGTTACTAAACTTGGAAACAAAACCAGCAACATTGATTTATTAGTTGATATAACGGGTAAGGATAATTTAAAGTCATTTTTACATAAAAACAGGTGGTAATATTTCGTTAAACAATGCATTTGCTACAGGTATTGTCAAAACCAGAATGTTGCAAAACTTTTTTGAATATTTTTCTTTAATATTGTGGGGCAAGGGGCAACCATTCAAGAAAAAATTGTAAAGACATCAACATAACTTTGTTTGTCTAAAATTTATCGATGTTAGCTATAAAACTTCGTTTGTACTTGGATGCGTACAACTTTGAAGTTTAACCTTACTAGTAAACACCGTTTTACATTGATATTTGTATTTGATTCTTTTTGTAATTCTGCATCGAATGGTGCCCTACAAATATTAGCAAAAAATAATCTTAAAAAATGTGTAACATAAAAACTTCCGGTTTTACACAACGCCCCTAACATATGTACATATATTAAATAATCATGTGTCAAAACATTCAGGTCGAGCTGCGAAGGGCGAAAGTCTTCCCAATGGATACGCGCCACCCTGGATGGATGACGTAAGTGCAATTTTAAAGAAGTCTTTCGATCCGGAAACAAAACGAAGCATTTGCAAAATCATCAGACCTGTCAAAAAGACACCGGTTCCGTTTCTACGAACTGAAGTTAGAAAAAACGGTCGGACAATTAATTGCAATGTGACATTTAACAATATTTTGTCAGTGAGAAGTACTCAGTTGATAAGCTTTTACATGCAACTAGAACCGAAAGTGCTTCCTGTAATATCTCTAATTAAATGCTGGGCCAGATTCCAAAGTATTCTTTCCCCCAGGACCTTTACAAACTATGCCCTAGTTCTTTTAGTGCTGGGATTTTTGATACGCAAAAATGTTATACCATCAGTAAAGCAATTGCAGATTTTAGGCTGCAATCCATTACTCGTCAACGGTTTGTGGGATTCCAATTTTTGTATGGACGTAAACGCAGCCAAAACTTTAATGACACCTACAGTAGAAAATGATGTACCTCTATCAGTATTGAAGCTAGTTCAAGGTTTTTTCGAAGAAATGTCTAAAATTGATTTCGAAAAGAATGTTATTTGCACACTTACTGGGGAATTATTACCAAGATCCCGTTTTTCACCTACAGAAAGTGACAATCTTCCACACTATTTAAGTTCCTACGGAAGGTGGGTCGAAAAATGTAAGTCAATGCCAGAAACCACGCAGAAGGAAAATCGAGTGACGTCTTTCAAGTTGAAAACACCTTTAGTCATCCAAGATCCTTTCGATTTGAGTTGTAATGTTTCTAGCACCACTTCTGAACGGATTTTGCAAAAATTCGTATTTGCCTCTGCTAAAACCTCGGAATCCTTAAAATCAATGTTTTCATCAACCCGTAGAAGTGTATTAGATATGTTTGTACCCCTAAGCGAAGATGAAATCGACTATGACCGCAAATACAAACCAAAAAAGGAAGAGTTTGAACCGTTTTCGTTTGCTTACATTTCTGATATGATTAGAGATCCACCTCCTGATAAGGAATTTGAAAAACGAATCTATTTTCATGGGGAAGAGTTCATTAAACAACTTAAAAATGCTTTTGAAAGTGACGCAGTTGTGCAGAAATATTCAGATGTTGTGAACAGACTGTGGGTTTGTTTTGCATTGGAATTTATGTCCAAAGTTTGGAAATCTTTTGATATTGAAGTATCCGAAGAAATTATTTCCTTGGACGAAAGCAGCAAAACAAGGAAACACAAATACTCGACAATGAGAAATGACATAGCAAGACTGACAGACTCAAAAGACGATTCAAAATACTTGGATAAACTTTTCGACAGAACAGCACCAGCAATATATTCAAATGTTGTTTATATGTATAGATGCTATATATCCAGTAGATCCTGGGAAAATCGTCCGGAGTTACCTGAGGTGGAAATTGAGTCAGATAATCCACTGAATGTTGAATCTCAGATCACTGAAGAAGTAATCAAAAGCAAAAAGGGGAAACCGGATTTCTTCGATCAAAAAAAGATGTGCGCTCTTGTCAAAGTTCATTGTGAAGATACAAGTGGAGAACTGCAGTCTCCGCCATTAATACAATTTATTTTGAAGATTAAAAGTGGCAAAGTTTGTCATTCCCTTATACGGTTTGTAAGTGCACATTTTCCCGATTTACTCTACAACTTTGCAGTGTACAGATTTCTTCAAACTGTAAATTCATAGTGTGATTTGTACACTTATACTCATACATTTAATTAAATAAGGCAAAATATGTGTTTTATGTTTAAAAGTTTAAAGTTTATAACACAGGTTTCTTACTTCCATGTTTATTTCTCAGGTTTTATATTCCTAATGGATTACTTATCGTATACCTTGAAAATATGTTCTCCTCCAATTTATTTAAGTACCAATTTTATATTTTTTGAATAGTTTATGCAAAAATTGGACTAGAATAAAATGAAATAGATCTCATACAAAACACTGAATAGTTAGTTACTACCTTTTTTCAGAATTATTGTGCAGATGTACAAAAGCTGAATTTATCTGACAGTCGGTTATTTATATATAATGCCAGCCTTGCCAGCGTAAGATAAATGCTCAGTTAAGATTTTGGAGTGATACGTAAATAAAACAGGAAAGAAATATCATAGATTTTCATTAAAGTCTAGCCTCTTTCCACAGGGAATCGACCGAGAGAAGTGATAAATTACTTTTCACTTTAAATTTTCATTTTTAGTGCACACCTCACAATTTTTGAAAAGAAAATTTTAGATTTTTAATTTTGCTCACTGAGAAAAATTAAAATTTTCAACTGACACCCTGCATGTAATGACCTACGTCCTTTCCCCTGCCGTTTGTGTTGGATTTAACCATGACAAATGAACGTTAACTTGGTTGCACTTATTTTCTTATTCTAATCTTATTTCCGCTAATTTTATTTTCCATATTTTCGATAGTAAGCTGAGCGTAGGTGAAAATTACTCTTTTTACTCTTAACGTGGTTTAAAACCCCGAAGTAATTAATAAACCATTGCAAATTAGATGCAACACAGTTAATGCTAAAATTTCAACACACTTCATTTTAGTAGTTCATGGTCAAAAGCCATGTCATTAGCACATAACACTGGTCACACTTATTATATTTATTTCGCCACTTCTGTATTCAGTTTGTAAGTTCACATTATTCCGATCTACTCTACAACTTTGCAATTTACAGATTTCTTCAAGCGTTGTGTAAAACCGTTTTCGTCTTTTATAAGTTAACATAAAATGGTTCAAAACTTAAAATGCGAGTATTTACTTATATGGTTGGTATTCAGAGTTTTATATTTCTATTCTTAACGGTTTGATAAGGCTATTAAAAATCTCAATTAAAGAATTTTATTAAATGGATAATTACACTATTTTCAATCGATAATTAACACAAATAAATAATCTTTTTAACGCAGGATGAAACTCATTAATTGAATAATAACAATAATTTCAATAAATAACGTTTGTCGTCTAGTTGATTGCACCATAGGTGATATACTTAGGAACAAATGAATCAGGAGCAATGTCCTTTTCTATGTCAGCAGTAGAATTTGATGCATTTGCGGTTTCTGCGGTATTTTCACTACCATTATTTTTCCCAAGAACCTTTACAGCTTCTGCATATGTTGGAGGTGCTGAAACACATAAAATCCGTTGCTTGAAAGTTCTACGGAAATATTTTTTCAAGGCGTACGCGAAATGCATTTCTAAATTGCAAATAAATATAAAACAGCTTACGCAAATCAGGATAATCTTTGAAAATTGCAGCTGATCGTGGTACTGAAAACAAATCAACACTGTCATATTGAGGTACAGCTGAAAGTTCCTCAAAATTATTTCGCATTGGTATCGTCCCAATTACTACTGGAACCTCTCCTCTCACGGGATTTGCCGAGCTTATTAGTAACTGCACCTGTAGTAATAATATATAAATTAATAGGTATTAATTAGTTGTCAATACTTTCTCTTAATTTCGATATTAATAGGCGAGAATAACTTGTGGATATTCTTACCGCTATAATGTAGGTTACATTAATGATTCTACATTTTCCAAGTCCTGTTGGTGGAACAGCAGGAACCTGCAAAGAACCCTGCCAAGTTTCGCTTTCACCTGCGCCCACTAAAGGTCCACGTGTATTGCACTTTAGAACTCTCGTTTCATGACGGGCATGATCTTTACACGTTTTATATTGAATCTCCTAAACCGGTTAACATTTTTGTTAATCTACTATTTCAGAGTTTCAAAATATAAATCCTGGTCATTAATTACCTGGTTTAGCATTATTATGCTCCGCTTGACTTCCTTCTTGCTTGTATTATGCAGTTCGACTAAAAATGGTATTCTTTCTCCAGGAGTGAATCCACTTTTTGGTATTGTCAATTTTGAACTGATAGTTCCACTGTTTGTACAGTACCAAGAAATTTTTTTATGGGTATTCAGCTCAATTGCTTTGGCAGCTTCGCTTCGGTTGTTCAAATCGACAATCGCATTTACAGTAAACTGTATCTTAACTTTTTTATCTGTCTTGAAGCTTCTTTTCATTACAGCTTTAAAATTGTAAGCTATGAACCCAAACTGTCCTTTGAAAGTTGAAGGTAAATTACTAGGAAGCCGAAAATTAAATGGAAAAGTATTTCGTCCTTCGGGTAATACGACTCCCTTACCATCTTTAACAATGCACCACAATTTTTTAATACAAAGTAAACAAATATTGTATAGTTGAAGTAAATAAAACGGAATCGCTCAAAAAATTGTCAGTCCGTTGCATTTCAAAATATTTGTATTTATTACCATTACCTGACAGTATGACCTTTTCGTTAAAGTAAGTATCTTTGTCCCTAAATGTTGCTTGCGTATTCATATTCTTTACAGTTCTCTCTCTCCATTCAACCTTGCATTTGCCAGTAAATGTAATAGTAATTCCTGAAAACATATCAATGTTTACAGTTAAAATTTCAATAGCAATTTAAAAATTATCATAATTACCTAAGCAAATTGTGCGAAATAAAAAATTTGGTATTCATAAATCATAATTACACTATTTGAATAAAGCATTGCAATAGAAAATTTAAATAAAATTGTAATATTACCTTCTGTTTGTTTAACTTTTTGATAATGCACTATGACACGGCCGGAAACGTAATCCCCCGGAAAATAGGAAAGCGAAGGGTTGTCCATTTCGACGTAAAATTTATTGATTTTGTCCATTTTAAATAACCGACTAAGCACAATCAGCACTATATCTTTTCAAAATGACAATAAAGTCACAACTAATTAAAACACAATTATTACTTCCATTGATTGAAAATACAATCAAATGGATTGTCAAACAATGCAGATTAGATAAAGTTTTAACGCAAGCGGTGTTACTGAAGGTTATCTGCTACGTGACAAAGACAAATGGTGATCAGTAATTAAAAGTAACATCGACGTAATAGTAAATCGTACAAACACTTGAATAAATGTGTGAATCAACCTCCAAATGTTCTGGACATTGGATCTTTCGACTTTTGCGCACATATATATGTGCACAAATGTTGGTGCACATGCAGTGAATATAGGTGATTATGTCACTGATTTGTTTATTATATTTGATTGATGATTGAATTGCAAGATAAAGAGTTTTAGTAGCTAGGTATATACTTTCTTATGAAATCAAGTTTTCATACCAAGTAATTTTTGAGTATAATTCTAAATTTTTGATCGGGATATAAAAATTATTAATTTTCCCTTGGATTAACAAACGGAAAAAGTATTTGTATTTTGTATGCCTTCGATGCCTTAACATGACTCTTGCAACACCAAACTCGTAGAGCACAACTATAAATGCGATTAGTGGTGAGAAACCTTTTAAGTAAAACATACTAGCAATATTTGTGTTTTGAGAAGATTTTGGTTTTAGTGTTCCTCTTTTAGTGTGCTCTTTGAATTCGACTTTTGAGAGTTGTTTTTCTATTAATAAAACGTATAGCAACTCTTTCCTCAGAGTTATAGGCTCTATAGTACTTATGTCGAAAATATTCTGTGAAGCATTCTGTTGTCATAGTTACCCAAAAAATGAGCATATGGTGTTCTGTCATTCATTCAATTCAGAAAAGAAGTGATATATTTTTTATGTAGTCACATTTAGGAATAGTATTTTTTGTTTAATACTATTTTCGTCAGAATATTTAATTTAAATGTGACTGTGCAGTAGTGCTGTGGAGTAACACAAGAGCAATGGTAACACAAGACCCGACGAACGTTGCTTACTTTCCTGTCCAAAGCAAAAGTTGAATATTGCAACACTAATATTTTACTCAAACATTTCGGCATTAATGAGCATTGGTACTTTATTGATCGATTGTATACCAAAGCATAGTCAACCACATCGTGGGTAGAACAATTAGGAAAACAGTTTTAGATACAAACATTTTCCACAACTTCATAATATGTTATAGTACCGTCAGGATGCGAATATCCTCGGCCACTCCACCCATAGGTTTCTGTGGATTTTCGAGATTTTGGGTATTTGGTCTACCAAAATATTCTGTAATATAATATTCTAGGTATGTTACTTGCCATTCCTGCTTTTTTGAGTCACAAAATGGTGAAGAATTAAATTTTTTCATATTTTGCAGGATAAACTGTAATGTTATGAAAATAACGGTGTATTTCACATTCCCGCAAAGCAAAGACCCAAAAACCCATGGGGTTTTGATAAAAAAGTGGATCGAGCTTTTGCTCAAAGGGTTTTGCTTTTGCTAGGGTGTCATGCATCGGAAGAAAATAAAGTATACCTGGGGAAACTATTTTATAGGAAAGCTTATTCCCTCTGAAAATTTAAGATACCTATAAGTGAAGTGCTGACCTAAATAATTCGGTCAAACCATTTTTACTTCGGAGGATTTGAAGACTTAAATTGTTGGTGATCTACATAAATTATTTCATCCTTTGTGTTACACTATATTATTATACTACCCTTTAAATATAACCTTGTAACCTTCAATCCCTCACCCTCAACAACAACTTTATCTTTGAACTTTCTCAATCTCTCATCCCTTACAACTTGTTATTGTAAAATTAGAGAATTGTTATTGTACCCTTGATTTATTATTGGTGACTTCTGTAAACCTTAAAAGTACCTAAATCTACTTACCTAAAATTGAACTTCTAACCTAGAAAATATTATTCTTATTATTTGAGACTACTCTCTCTGTACTATTGTAAACCATCAGAATTAGTATAAATACCAATGTAAAATTACCGACCAACATCACAACTCTGTGATCGCTTGGGCTTCAATGTTCGAGTTATTCTCTCTACAAATAAACTTTGATCTTTGTTCTAAAAACCAAAATCTTCCAAATTATTTCCAAAATACCTACAACCTTTTAGTGAGAGATCACATTTCCCAAAACTAATATTCTGAGGAGAATCCAATTCCTGTTCAGAAGTGGACTTTCCATATTTCCCTTTCTAGATACCAGGAATCCCTCCTTAATAGAAAATCACCCTTCAAAATACCATAACACATATATTAATTTGGCGGCCCATGAGGTGTGCCCGGTCAGATCCCTGTAAATCCCGGCACGGAAGGACATCGAAGCCCGACGACCTATGACGATCAAAAACAACGACGGCCATCCAAGTAAAACTCAATATTTATCAACTTTCGATGAACAACTTATACCATCACAACCTACGAAGGATTTTTAACGATGACTATTATACAATATTGACACACGTAATTCTCCGCTCACAACTCAACTCAACGCCATGCAACTCAACTCAACAAAGCTCCACGCAACTCAACATATTACTGTTAAAATACTATATAATTTCAAAGTGAAAGAAAAATTTGTAATACCTGATAATATAAAATGATCATTAGATATGTATAATAGATATTGAGTTTTTAAATGTTACTGAATATACTACTTATCCTATACAAACTATTTTCAAAGCAAAATGTAAAAATACAAAAAAATGTATCTATTCTTTCAATCTATACAAGGAGTGTTGAGGACAACACTATCATAAGGGTGACATGTGTTACACTATATTATTATACTACCCTTCAAATATAACCTTGTAACCTTCAATCCCTCACCCTCAACAACAACTTTATCTTTGAACTTTCTCAATCTCTCATCCCTTACAACTTGTTATTGTAAAATTAGAGAATTGTTATTGTACCCTTGATTTATTATTGGTGACTTCTGTAAACCTTAAAAGTACCTAAATCTACTTACCTAAAATTGAACTTCTAACCTAGAAAATATTATTCTTATTATTTGAGACTACTCTCTCTGTACTATTGTAAATCATCAGAATTAGTATAAATACCAATGTAAAATTACCGACCAACATCACAACTCTGTGATCGCTTGGGCTTCAATGTTCGAGTTATTCTCTCTACAAATAAACTTTGATCTTTGCTCTAAAAACCAAAATCTTCCAAATTATTTCCAAAATACCTACAACCTTTTAGTGAGAGATCACATTTCCCAAAACTAATATTCTGAGGAGAATCCAATTCCTGTTCAGAAGTGGACTTTCCATATTTCCCTTTCTAGATACCAGGAATCCCTCCTTAATAGAAAATCACCCTTCAAAATACCATAACACATATATTAATTTGGCGGCCCATGAGGTGTGCCCGGTCAGATCCCTGTAAATCCCGGCACGGAAGGACATCGAAGCCCGACGACCTATGACGATCAAAAACAACGACGGCCATCCAAGTAAAACTCAATATTTATCAACTTTCGATGAACAACTTATACCATCACAACCTACGAAGGATTTTTAACGATGACTATTATACAATATTGACACACGTAATTCTCCGCTCACAACTCAACTCAACGCCATGCAACTCAACTCAACAAAGCTCCACGCAACTCAACATATTACTGTTAAAATACTATATAATTTCAAAGTGAAAGAAAAATTTGTAATACCTGATAATATAAAATGATCATTAGATATGTATAATAGATATTGAGTTTTTAAATGTTACTGAATATACTACTTATCCTATACAAACTATTTTCAAAGCAAAATGTAAAAATACAAAAAAATGTATCTATTCTTTCAATCTATACAAGGAGTGTTGAGGACAACACTATCATAAGGGTGACATGTGTTACACTATATTATTATACTACCCTTCAAATATAACCTTGTAACCTTCAATCCCTCACCCTCAACAACAACTTTATCTTTGAACTTTCTCAATCTCTCATCCCTTACAACTTGTTATTGTAAAATTAGAGAATTGTTATTGTACCCTTGATTTATTATTGGTGACTTCTGTAAACCTTAAAAGTACCTAAATCTACTTACCTAAAATTGAACTTCTAACCTAGAAAATATTATTCTTATTATTTGAGACTACTCTCTCTGTACTATTGTAAACCATCAGAATTAGTATAAATACCAATGTAAAATTACCGACCAACATCACAACTCTGTGATCGCTTGGGCTTCAATGTTCGAGTTATTCTCTCTACAAATAAACTTTGATCTTTGCTCTAAAAACCAAAATCTTCCAAATTATTTCCAAAATACCTACAACCTTTTAGTGAGAGATCACATTTCCCAAAACTAATATTCTGAGGAGAATCCAATTCCTGTTCAGAAGTGGACTTTCCATATTTCCCTTTCTAGATACCAGGAATCCCTCCTTAATAGAAAATCACCCTTCAAAATACCATAACACATATATTAATTTGGCGGCCCATGAGGTGTGCCCGGTCAGATCCCTGTAAATCCCGGCACGGAAGGACATCGAAGCCCGACGACCTATGACGATCAAAAACAACGACGGCCATCCAAGTAAAACTCAATATTTATCAACTTTCGATGAACAACTTATACCATCACAACCTACGAAGGATTTTTAACGATGACTATTATACAATATTGACACACGTAATTCTCCGCTCACAACTCAACTCAACGCCATGCAACTCAACTCAACAAAGCTCCACGCAACTCAACATATTACTGTTAAAATACTATATAATTTCAAAGTGAAAGAAAAATTTGTAATACCTGATAATATAAAATGATCATTAGATATGTATAATAGATATTGAGTTTTTAAATGTTACTGAATATACTACTTATCCTATACAAACTATTTTCAAAGCAAAATGTAAAAATACAAAAAAATGTATCTATTCTTTCAATCTATACAAGGAGTGTTGAGGACAACACTATCATAAGGGTGACATGTGTTACACTATATTATTATACTACCCTTCAAATATAACCTTGTAACCTTCAATCCCTCACCCTCAACAACAACTTTATCTTTGAACTTTCTCAATCTCTCATCCCTTACAACTTGTTATTGTAAAATTAGAGAATTGTTATTGTACCCTTGATTTATTATTGGTGACTTCTGTAAACCTTAAAAGTACCTAAATCTACTTACCTAAAATTGAACTTCTAACCTAGAAAATATTATTCTTATTATTTGAGACTACTCTCTCTGTACTATTGTAAACCATCAGAATTAGTATAAATACCAATGTAAAATTACCGACCAACATCACAACTCTGTGATCGCTTGGGCTTCAATGTTCGAGTTATTCTCTCTACAAATAAACTTTGATCTTTGCTCTAAAAACCAAAATCTTCCAAATTATTTCCAAAATACCTACAACCTTTTAGTGAGAGATCACATTTCCCAAAACTAATATTCTGAGGAGAATCCAATTCCTGTTCAGAAGTGGACTTTCCATATTTCCCTTTCTAGATACCAGGAATCCCTCCTTAATAGAAAATCACCCTTCAAAATACCATAACACATATATTAATTTGGCGGCCCATGAGGTGTGCCCGGTCAGATCCCTGTAAATCCCGGCACGGAAGGACATCGAAGCCCGACGACCTATGACGATCAAAAACAACGACGGCCATCCAAGTAAAACTCAATATTTATCAACTTTCGATGAACAACTTATACCATCACAACCTACGAAGGATTTTTAACGATGACTATTATACAATATTGACACACGTAATTCTCCGCTCACAACTCAACTCAACGCCATGCAACTCAACTCAACAAAGCTCCACGCAACTCAACATATTACTGTTAAAATACTATATAATTTCAAAGTGAAAGAAAAATTTGTAATACCTGATAATATAAAATGATCATTAGATATGTATAATAGATATTGAGTTTTTAAATGTTACTGAATATACTACTTATCCTATACAAACTATTTTCAAAGCAAAATGTAAAAATACAAAAAAATGTATCTATTCTTTCAATCTATACAAGGAGTGTTGAGGACAACACTATCATAAGGGTGACATGTGTTACACTATATTATTATACTACCCTTCAAATATAACCTTGTAACCTTCAATCCCTCACCCTCAACAACAACTTTATCTTTGAACTTTCTCAATCTCTCATCCCTTACAACTTGTTATTGTAAAATTAGAGAATTGTTATTGTACCCTTGATTTATTATTGGTGACTTCTGTAAACCTTAAAAGTACCTAAATCTACTTACCTAAAATTGAACTTCTAACCTAGAAAATATTATTCTTATTATTTGAGACTACTCTCTCTGTACTATTGTAAACCATCAGAATTAGTATAAATACCAATGTAAAATTACCGACCAACATCACAACTCTGTGATCGCTTGGGCTTCAATGTTCGAGTTATTCTCTCTACAAATAAACTTTGATCTTTGCTCTAAAAACCAAAATCTTCCAAATTATTTCCAAAATACCTACAACCTTTTAGTGAGAGATCACATTTCCCAAAACTAATATTCTGAGGAGAATCCAATTCCTGTTCAGAAGTGGACTTTCCATATTTCCCTTTCTAGATACCAGGAATCCCTCCTTAATAGAAAATCACCCTTCAAAATACCATAACACTTTGCATAAGGCCCACGGGAAACAGGCGCCCAATATTTATGTGCATAGTTTTAATACAGAGGTGCTTAACATTACTTTAATTATGTAACAGGTGGAACATACGTTCATTTAAGTTTGAAAGTTTTACTTTCTTCAGCTGTATCACCTAGAATAAAAGTTCATATACTATCCTGTTCATATACTATAATTATAGTATTTTTACCATTTAATTCTTAACTAACGTCAATGGTAAATATTTTAGGTTTGCAACTTAGTATGCTAAATACCGAAAGTAAAATAATAGTCATTTTTTGCCTAAGAACTTTTCATATTTGGTCTTTCGTGCAGCTTTGAGTTAAACCGTTTGCGACTTGTAAGAACATGCCAGTCAGATATTGTTAAACACTTTTTCTGCTTAATAATGTATTCATTAGACAGTCACAAGTTTACTTCTAAGTATTGAAGTATGCAAGTGGCACTCTGAATAATTAGCAGGTATGCTCAAAGATGTAAATATTTAGCGGTGCAGAGGTAAATTAAAAGTGATGCTCAACATTGTACTATAGGTATACAAGAGATTATGTGGCATATACAGATACGTCTATACGTATTTTGATTAGGGTATTTTCCATGGTTATCATCATTTTATCGGAAAGTAAAACGGCACGCAAATTATTTTGTTACGTATGCAATTACAAACAATAATTCATTTTTATTTCCACAATCGTATTTTTGGATACACTTTAGATAAGCATTTAAAGCTTTTGTAAGCGGTTTGTACAAAAGGTTATTTGACTGTTCTATAGCGTCACTGTTTGCTATTGTTCCGCATAAATTGTAAAAGTAATATCAAAATTGGTCTTATGGAAATAACTTTTAAGGTTTCTAACTGATGGTGAAGGGCTAGTGTTTTATTTATTTTGATTATTTTCGTTCAGCTTATATAAATCTTCAAAGCATGTTTTCATTAGAGACAATATATGTGTAAACAACAAAAGCACTTCTTGTATATTTGTACATCAATCTTTTAGCTTTATAATATGGCAAAAAATACAAAATAAGAAACGAATTTCAGGCAACAATTTTAGTAGTACGTAATAATAGAGTATTTCTAATAATAAATGAATATTTGTTAGATTAAAGAATCCAAGAATCGTTGCTTGTATTTATTTGTCCCAGGCATTTCACATATAATTACATACTTTTTGTACCTTGCATTGCATTCTCACTTTCTCCAACCAAAACCAAAATGAGCATTCCATTATCTTATGTACCCATAATCGTATGTGTAACAAGTATAACTAGTAGATAGAAATATCGATTGTACGATCTTTAATCATATATTGAATTTATTAGAAGTGCTTGCAAAACACACCCGTTACACAAAACAATGTCGGGAGATAGAACCATAGAACTTTAACTGGTTAAAATGAAAGGCAATTGAAGATTCTTAATCCTTAAGTTTTTGAATGCCTGACATACATTACTTAAGCCAATAATTATAAGATTTTGTCCATTCAGTATTCAGTATAACTGCTGCTTTCTCAAAGAGAAATAATGCAATTCTGGCTGCCGACATTTCCACAAGGAATCCCACTATGCAGATTATAGAGCAGACGCCGAATATAATGAAAACGACAACTATATTACTGTCGGTGTTAACAACGATTGGTTTGCCAATTTTGTCTGTTTCAAATAATTTTGCTTTTGTTTTGAAATTAGGATCCCTTCTTGTAAAATAATCGGTCCATTTCAAGGAAATGCCGGACTGATGCAAACCATTAATCCTCCTGGCAAAGAATTCAGGTAATTGAAAATTACGGAACAATACAAAAGCGTAAGTTGAAAAGACGTCAGTTTGAATTTCATAGAGTGGCCTTTTCATTTTCAAAGTTGAGTTGAGTAAGAAATTCCATGAAGCTTTATCGTAGAATTTGCGGATGTCTTGTGAGAAGAAAACGGCGTTTCTGCAATCGGATATGGCCATTTGAGGAGACATACTAGAATTCTTTGGTTTTTCGGCCATATTGAGTAAATCAACGTACTTCAAGGTAGTATTCGTGGGATCGAATGAGAAAACCTCTGGATCTCTTTTTTCCATAATCATATTCTTCGCGGAAGTATATGTAGTATTATACTTCGAATAGGTTGGAAACAAGATTGCGTCCGAGTCCCGGTAGTATTTAATATCTTTTCTGTTACTGATTTCTTCATAGGACTTCATATTTATAAAACGTTTGGGGGCGATGAGTTCTGTGGTGACAATTCCTTTGTAGCCGTTAATCAAAACAATGAGTGCGAGTAAATATCCAAAAAATACCAATCGAAATTTGACTCTGATTTCAATATTTTTTGGTATTGAAGCGCTTTGTTCTAAAAATAAAAAAAGTATTTCAAATATCACAGAAAATCTGTTAAATCGCTTACCAGATTCAGATTTTGCAATATGATCTTCTGAAAAAACGTAGAGCACTAAAGCATAAATGGGAAAAAAGAATGCGCTCAAAATCCATAAGTTCTTGTTAAAAGGAATGTATAGGGCTTGAAAATTCATTTCGTCTTCAGATGTAATGCAAGTAGCAAAAGTCAACATATTTTGTTTCGCCCATTCCACACACTGGGTCACATCGGATTGTCTCATAAACAAGAAAGATGTACTTGTGTCCATAGTATTCGGTATGGTTTCCTTACTGTGATAATCCATTTCCTTCAGAGAGAAGAAGGTCACGTTTTTTAAGTTCCCAAATAAGATGGACAGTCTAAACTTCTGAGAATCGACCTGGTTCTCTCTAAACCTTTTACCTTCCCATTTCCCTAGAAAGCATTTTTCTGTACAATTCCCCAAAGTATCCACAATTCCAAAATGCCAATACTTCAAATCAAAAATTGATTTCGTTTTCCATTTATTTACTTCTTTAACATCCAGATTTTCAAAATTTACTTCCATTGGCAGAAAAATGTGTTGCATTGTTTGCTTCTTTTTATAATCAATTGGGAAATGCTGAAATATTCCATTTGCTCCATTAAATTCCGAAATCCCCAAGAAGTATCTTCCTTCCATTTCAAAACCATTGCAATTTTTGCATAATGATATCATTCTGCTGGTGTGAACGAAGTAAAAGAAAGTTTTGTCCGGCAAAGCATTTTCACCAAGTCTTGCGACTATCCGGAAAAGAAACGGAATGTTTTCTGACGATTGCTCTGTCATAATTGTGGCGTAAGTGTTTGGTTGGTAATTATTTTTTGTAATTAATGTATCAGGGACAATTCTTCCCTTTAAGTTTACATCCGTCTTCACTTTTCTTTCATTTAAGTACCTGGGGGGCAATTGCCATTCCCTGATCAACTTATAATAAGCGTAGAAGTATTGATAGTCGGTGTACCTTCTTTCATTGTCGTGAGGGTGGACGAACAAATGAAAAGTGCATTTTAGATATTTTTGCCGCTTCAGTGAAATAAACTTTTTGTCTTCTTTATAAAGCTCATTTCGGAAGTCTCCAATAACCGATTTTACATTAGGTGAGTAGGTGTAGCTGTATTGCCGAAGTCGGTAATCAGCATTTAGCAACAGACTTAGTGACCAACTTATCCCTCGGAAATATAGCATTGAGTTTCTTTTGATTGTTCTAATATCACTGTTTGATATTGTTACAGGATTTTCCAACATGTCCAAAGCTATTCCTTTAGCTAATGGTGTATCGAAGAAGAATACATGAGGTGCACACTCAGAATACACCTTCAGGATTTTGTAAAGAGCATCTTCAGATTTTAATGCTTGCATGTTGACAAATTGCCCATACAATATTAGAATTAGTATCGTTGTCTCCATGTTCACTGGGAATGCGTATAAATCCGTCAGTAGACTACTCCAGTTAAGCCAGAGAACTATTTTTCTGTCTTACCATAAATTATTGCACCAAGTTTTGTAAGTACCTCTTTCTGTTAAAAATGTCCCGGCATGACTTGTCAAAGTTTTTAATGAAATGGTAACCTATATGGGAATTAAAAACACGTATGATTCCTAAAAATAACTGCATTAATTTTTAATGCAATTATTTGGACACTAAGTAACTGCAGGCAATTCCCAGAGGTAAATGTAAATTCCAGGAAAGTCAACAGGATTTGCAATCATTAATATTCGTGTCTTTATTAAAACTACACTGCATTAATGATTCTATTAATTTATTAATAAATGTGCTATATAGGTACGCTAAAGCATTGTCTACAGGATCGTCATCCTAACATACAGTTGCAAAAGAAACATTTCGAAATAAACCAGCGTGACACTAGGGTAGCCAAGTATCGTCCCACGAAATAAAGTGGAAAGGTGAAAATTGTGGACATGAACTGATGAAATAAGAAATGAAACATAAATTGTCCATCTTCGGACTTGACCTTACACTAGGTCACTTAGCTAAATGTATTCCCAGCTTGAAGTCATTCTGTCAGCCTTTCTTGAGTTATCCGTCAGACATCAGACTTGAAAATTTGCGACGTGTTATCATATATGTAATGCTATATTGATAAATGAATAACTCAATATTCTTTCTTAAAATGGCTTTCAATATTGCCCATACATCTGGACATAGATAAAAGTATTCGAATGTTCTTTTTTACTTCTCAATAGAAAATGTCATTTGACTAGCATAGGATTACTATGTAAGCTATTACTATGTAAGTTGTCCATAACTTCGCGATTAATATATGTGTAATAAATCCTCCTCTTGTGATCATAAAAAGGAACGCAGTAGTAGATCGTCAATTGACGAAATCCATTACTTTGAGAATATTCTTTATAATAACCTAAATAATTATTTCTTAGTTCATGTGCCGATATTATTGGAAATCAATAGTAGCAAGGTCGGCATTACCATACCCATATTTTCTTAAATATAAGTATTATCGTTTATCGAATTTTACATACTTTACAGTCTAAGTATGCTCTAAAATGCCTTACATCTATTACTAAAAATAATGTTTAAATGCTTACCTGGGAAAAATTGATTTATTTGTATTTTATTATCGTAAGCCTCATATTTTTGTGATTTATTTACAAAGGATAATATAACTAATACATGGCTTTGAAATACATGGTATTCTACAATACAATATTTTCTACCTATAATGTACGTATTATTAAACTGGTTTTTGCGGCTATTCCATATTATATTTCACATAGGATGTACATACTGTTTCATAAATAAATTATACATTAATATCAGTAATAGTAGTACATGTCCAGTTTGCATACAAAACTCTCATCAAGAAAAATCGATGTGTCAACTTAATATATTCAGAAATAACTATTCAAATTTTTGGTTTTTGAATGCGTCAATTTCTTATTTGTCACACTAAACTAATGTCAATGTACATTGTTACTTATATTATGGCGGCTTAAAATTAAATCGGTAGATGATTTTTAGCTTGTCAAGGCAATGTGTGGGAAATATTGACGGACAACATCATATTCATTGTGTGCATGGCCACAACTTCCAGATAAGTAAACGTTGTGCCTTTTTTCATATAGAAAAATGGACCCATTGTAAACCTCCATGCTCGAAGGCTCTTTACTTTTCGGCGAACAACAGGGCTTCCATGTTTCTTCATTTCGTGAATAAATATCAAGGATTCTGTGTTGACTAAACATAATGCTGGAATAGCAAGAATTTCCATGTAGACAACCAATATCGTTAAAAGAGGGCAGGCAATGTAGCCACGTATTGGTATTACCCTGTACATTTTAACAGTTACGAAGTTCAGAATAATATTGAACAACCCAGCCACAAACAAAAAAATCGGTCCAAATGGGTACACCAGTAAATAGTTAATATCCAGATTTATTATTTTTATGATTCTGTAGAGTAGTATTGCATCAATCGGGTGGTCTCTAAAATATCTTACCGCTTGAAAATACACCTGACTTGAATTTTTTCCACTAACCAATCTTATCCAAAAAAGAAGGGAATTGGTGTAAACTAACAAGCAGTAAATAATAAACATAATCGGAAACCATACATGCATGATAAAAATTACTAAAATTGGAATAGCAGCTATCCGAGTTATCAGTGAATCAATACCCAGACTCTGAAGCAAATAAATTAATGGACTGAATTCTACTGTCGCAAAAGTCAGCGAAAAAAGTATGGCTGTTACTATTGCCGTTGGTGCTAGTAGCCTCAGAAACTTCATCGTCCCTTCATATTCTTCAAAGTTCCAATTCTTTTGTCCGTACTTTCCTGCAAAATTATAAACGTTTATATATTCATTATAGAGGTACTATATCCTTCTCTGCCATCCAAAAAATAAATATCTGTTTAACGCATGTAGATTTATTTGTAGACTATTTTGAACTAAAGTACACCATTTATGACATACCTAAGCAAAATAAAAGGATTAAAGTAAAAAAATAATATTACCGTAAAGTCCAGCATCAATTTTCAGAGCACAGTTGAGGGTAAAACAAAAGTGAGTTCTATTGAAGAAGAGAATTAAATCAATAAATTGTGATAAGGATAATCCTAGAATTAACACAATCATTAAAACAATTTGTTCTACAGAGAGGGATGGTGTATATATTTGCAAGATTAGAATTCTAATTTCTAGTAAATTAAGTAGAAGGCCAAGTAGAAGGAAGAAACACCAGGATGACAGTTTCACTTTACTGGAAATTAAATGAAAACCTTTTGTACAAGGACGCCAATTAAACACCGAAGCGTAAAATATGTCACTAAAAATATATAAAAAGAATTCCATTGGCTTAAGCAACGTTAGAGCAATCATTTTATCAACCACAAATTATTTTAAAAGGTTAGCTTCGATTATGCACACTTTTTTGTCTGGAATGTTGAAGTAACACGCGTTGGAGAATGAAAAGAAACTTGAAATTAAGTTGCTACGTAGCTGCTACTAAGTTTTCTAATAGTAAATTGAGTCTCTGATTAAATCTATTGTGCTTTCAAATATATTGGTATACACTGCTCAAATTTTATACTTTCATACTTTAGACATTACATAGAAATATCTTTGTCGTCAAGACTATGGAAAACTAGTACAATAATTTAAATTACATGCCATGTCAGAATTCAATAATTCAGGATATCTTGGGAAGAAATCACATAGCTGTATTTCCGTTTAGGTATTACCATTTAGACTGGCATATAATGTAACCTTCCCAAAGTCAAAACCAACTCTTACATTCGGCCAAAAGTACATAACGTGGTCTAGTATCTAAGTGTCGAGAAAATAAAGTTTAAATTATTTTATTTCATTTCTGTTTGTATAACCATTTTAAAGTGGAATGTCATTGAATAAATTAATGAATAACTTGATCAAGAGAGCGAATTTTGAGATCGCCTTTGACGAAAACAATATTAGAGTTTCAATAATTTTTTTTCAAAATTACTCCATTTAATAAATAGTTAAAAATTGCTGTGCATTCTTTCACTGAGCTGAAATTAAGCTCACAGTTTTCTTATCAATTTAAGTTTTTAAGGATGGTTTAAATAAAAATAAAGAACATTTCCTATGTACCTGATTTTTGGGGTTATTTATTACATGAATATGGAGCGAAAACGCTTTTCAAAGGTTGAACATATAGCAAAATGTAATTTCTGAATTACATACACTGATAAATTATAACGTATACTACACATACCTGTACTGTATAGTATAGGTCTGTACAAGACAATTTATAATATTAAGAATTGTTGTACTTCGCTTACGGACATACAAAGGTAGCATTACAATTACAATTTCTTCGTCGATGAGACTCGCTGACAAGTTCTGATGTCACAAACTCATAGAATATCGGTTTTCAGACCACGGTCATGCCGGCATTGTAAGCACAGATAAATATATTATGCAGATAAATTATCGCAGTTACAAATGAGTCATTTATACAATTAAAAACGTTAAAAAATCATACATTTGTGTAGTAATTTATGAAGTAGTATGCGATGTTGCGTTTAATATATGTGTAATCTTATATAATCTTGCATCTACTATAAATACTGTGGGTAATCTATAAAACGTTTGATTTGGTTTCATTATTGGACAAGATTTTGACAAGGAGAAGGTATCCTGAAATTTTTTTACATCATGTATCTTTTTCTGTATTGGTTTCCCATTTTGCACAATGTACTCTATTTTTCATTTCCATGCCGTGAATACAGTATTGGCTTAATTATTGCCTACTTGGATCACATCAGTAATAGCAGCATGCATTCCATGAGTCATAAGTTATGCTAGCACTACTTGAATCTCAGGGCTGCATCAACACCTACGTTGCCACAAAAATATTGTATTTTCATAATAATTCTGACCATAACCAAAGCCTGTTGTCAATAGGTGAATTTAGAGAATTATAACCAAAACTGCCCCATCGTACTCAATGTCACTAAGCAAAGCAGGTTTCCAAAGTGCTATGCTAAGATTTTAAGTATTATTTTTACATTCGATGTTGCTACATAACAGGAAATGGTGTGTTGAATCAATAAAAAAGTCTGTAGTGTAATAATTCTAATGTAAAAGGAAACAAATAAATACTCTTTCTTTTGTATATAATGGTAAGGCAATCTTATAAAACATACCCCGCCAATTTTACGTCTTACCATGGATTATAAGCTAATTTCATGGTACCAATATTTCATGCATTATTCAATATATTTGCTGTGCCTTATAGGACACTAATGTTTGTTCGTTCGATGGCAACAATTCACACAAGTGTATTTTGTAACCAACTTGTCCGATTTTGCCTTGAAAGACAGTAGCTATTAACTTAATTTCAGCCACTCATAATATGGATTTGACATTTTTTTTCCAAGCAGCCCATCTAAAAACTCGGTGCTTGACTTACGCCTTTCACAGCCTTTATGTAATGATGCCCTTCTGCAATAGCCGTCTGTACTTGAGTATTTAATACAAATGCCAGGTAAAATAGAGTAAATCGAACCAAATCGGCAGCATACGATACTACTCTTAATCGAGCTACGTGAAATAGCAATTTTAGCATAGTGTTTTCGGTTCCATATTTACTATAATAATCTGAATACTACATAAGTATTGTGGGAACATAAATGGTTTGTACCTGTTGTACTCGTACACAAGCTTTTGCGGAATACTATTTTAGTATAAGTATTTTTATGGATAATTTTAATTTCCTTAACATCTAAACTTAAACCACTCTAAAAATATTGTAAAGATAAATTACTTAACTAAATTGGAAGCGATAAGACTATTTGGATGACTTGGTATTTAACACAGTTGACCAACTTCAAAATATTTAGTTCTGCTGGTAAAATGACAGAATAAACGTCCTATATTCTAACAATTGTGTTAGGTTGTTCAGTGTCTTCAGTGTTACCTTCCTTACTAAAAATAGAAAAAAGGCGAGAACCGGAAGCACAAGCTAATAAGTTTATGACAATGGTTTTTTTAAGAGAAAAACTAATCTGTTTTGAAAAATAACATTTGTTTAGTGCGGTTGGTAGAAGTGCTTTGGCCCCTGCCACGTGAAGAACCTAAGGAATTCATTCCGCTCCCAATACAATAAACATTATAATCAGTAAAGTCGGACTACTGAATCAGACTTCATATAAAAATTCTAGTTTATTATCAAGCTGAGAGAAACTATAGCAAAAGTTTCCTCTTTTTGAATAACCCTGTGAGTTTCTGTGTTTTTTGAATTTTTACTACCTCCCATCTCGACTAAAAATGTATATTCCGCGATTTCAAAGAATAATTCAGAAATATTGCCAACTGCCACCTAAAATTGAGTTGTATGTGTACATCATTAAATTGATATCATTTTGGAAATGCAGCCCATATTATTGGAATAGCAAAAATAATTCTTTGGAATACACATGTTTCAAAAGACAACTTTTGTTCTATTTTCTATTTGTATTTCAACTTCAGCGGAGCTTTAAAACTTTTTACGAATTCGTCAAATCTGTAAACTCAGAAGAGAATCGGTCAACTCCGGTGTTAATTATCTACGTTATTGAACTTTTGTCAAGTGTGCTTAGTTGTGTTTTTTCTCTAACTTCTATTTTAAAAGGTAAAGCAATTTTGAAATTGGTGAATAGCATATCTTGAAGATGGATTCTTTGAAAAGTTAGTCATAATAATATCACTTATTCAAAATATTTTACTTGACATAAGAAAATCTGTTATAGTCAATGTATTTTTATTTTCGGTATTACGATTTCTTTTCAGTATTGAACAACATTTCGGTAACAAGGAAACGGAATTCCGAAAACTTTCTTGCAGCATGCATCTTTTTCGGTTTTCTCTTTCCATTTTTGACAGTCGTTCTTCATTTAAAAACGGCTTTCGTTGAATCGAAACTCATAAATGGTCGCATAGTGGGATCCCCCTGTTGGACAGGTTCAATGATAGGATGCATTCCAGGAGCTGTGGTAACACTAGTTGAATCTCAGGGCCGCTTCAACACCTACATTTTCTTCCTAATAACATTGTACATGTCTGTTGATGTCCCAGGACAATATCTTCAAGCAATGAGGTAAAATCTACAGATATATGTTACAGGATTTATGCAAAATGCCTAGGAACTTTTTAAAATTTTAGTCAGTTTTTGGGCCATAACTTTTTTTGAGATTATTTTTCAAAAATGTTGTGAGATTCAAGTTGACAAAGAATTGCAAAAGTAATCAAAATAGTAGTACTTTGATGGCGGAAATTCACGTATGCTAGATATAAATCTGTTTTTGTATCAGATTAAACTTATATAGCTTTAAGGTTTCAACTTACAAATATTGAACTATAATATGTCATTTATTGGTATTTGCGCTCAATTCCTTTTGCAATTCTGCGTCGAATGGTACTCCACAACATTTTTGAAAAATTATCTCATAAAAAGTTATGGCTCAAAAACTGAATAAAATTTTACAAAGTTTCTAAGCATTTTGCAAAGTTCCGGACTTTCCATAAACTCTGTAACATATATGTATATTTTCTTCAGATTTTGTTTCGAATGGTAAAGTGTACTAAATAATCATTTATTTTTCAGAACTGATCCTTTTTTAATAAGAAGGCTTAGAAGAAACACCAAGACAATTCCTCGAATCTATCGAAGTATTCGTATTATTTTCTGCATGCATGAATCTTGTTTCCGCTTTCTCGATGCATTCCTTATTGCCTTCCATTACGTAATAGTAGTACTTGTACAGTATTTTCTGATTCAAATGCATTCCATTTTGGCCTTCCCTGCACTGATGCTACTTTCAGGTTGGCTTCTCTGCGTCTATCTAGTCTTCGAATTTATATATGGTAGCTATGGAAAAATTCATAAGATATCAGAAGATTTCCTACATTCTTGGAATAAACAAATCAAATGTGAAGATATACTGGAAAGGAAACTCTTATTGGCGTGCAAGCCTTTGACAATAAGGAATTCATGTTTCACCGTTGGGAGGCCAATGCTTATTACCCTCATTTATTCAATTTCCGATACTACATGCTCATTTCTTTTGTCAATGCCAAAGTAATAGTCAAGCACCAAGTAGACCCCAGTTTGAAGCATTAACAATGTGCATTAGACCTTATTCATAATGTCAACCATTGTTTCCTACATTTGGTTGACACAGGAAAGTGTATACCAAAGGCAGCTGACAGAGGTAGAAAAGTTTTATTGACGGTATGTATTAATGTCGGCTGTCTTCATTTACATGTTTGGATGACTTAGCCGAGTTCGAAACAAATGGTTGACAATATGAATAAGGTTTAATACAACTTACGAAAATATTGCAAACTATAATTATGAACGTAAATGCATTACTTTTAATCCAAGCAAGAAATGACAATTGCGCTACTGTTCAATATATAAAGTTTGTTGAAAATGTAGTAAAACAGCAATAAATAAATGAAATAATAAATTGAGTTTAATTAAAATTAGTATAATTTAAAATAACTGATTAACATTTTTCTACATGCGAGGAATTCATACATTTCAGCTCAAATAAAATTGTCGCTTTACTAAATTAAATAAACCCTATAATACAGCATGTATAATAAAGAGTCGCGTCAAAAGACACAAAAACACTAGGAAAGTCGAAAAAGCCCGTAGAAAATAGGAGAAAATGAAGACACATATTACCACTGACAATTAGTACAGCCTACGACATCAGAACTCACCGCAGTGGGTTATTAGTATTGCCTTTTATGAGTATCGTGTTGGGTGATAGTGGGTTGGCTGTGCCCAGCTCTAACGTTGCGGATGCCTGTGCCCAACTTTGACGTAAACACACACAAAACGCGAACACCAAGACAGATAGACAGACAGATCATTCATTATTATTCGCTTCTATTAATAAATGAGCCTAGATTAATTTTGCGGATTACAGTTTTACCATGGTGATTAAGCGATTGATAAGTTTTCCTGCGAAAAGAGTTACTGGTTGCCTAATGACAGTACGACTCATTAAATAAACGATGCAATTCACAAGTTTCGTCAAAAAATAAAATTTTGACATTGAGATATCTACCTTTGAGGGGAGAAAGTAAGAAATCCGAAAGGAAAGCGAAGGGACTTTTCAATTGACTTTTAAAGCTGTAAGTAAAAGAATAAAATCTGTGAGACTATTTCTTTCAGATGAAAATTGTGACAAATGAGAAGGGAGAAAAAAGTTATGATTGCAAGTTCAAACCCCGTCCACAGGACGGGCCTTAATACTAGTTCAATACTAAGAACTGCATGTGACGAGTGAAGAGGAGCCAATCCATTCTCTGAATTAAGTAGCCGTCTAAATTTAGCCTTCGCGCTATGAAGCTACAGCCATGTTTTCCCAGTTCAGTTTCTCTTTTGAAAGCTGCTGACATACTTAAAAGTTAAGAGCAAAGCAAAATTATTAGTAACTAAATTTTTTTTGTTACGATAGCCTACTATAAACCAGAAAGTTTTATTTTGACTTGGAAGTTGTAGTTGTAAACCAATATTTGTTTACTGATTTGTGGGGCCGCATAAAAGCAATTAAGCAAAACAAACTTTGAAAGCAGTAAGTACTCAACAAATCACTGTTCTGATACACGAGCATTCAGTCCAGGCGCAAATTCAATAAAAAAGAACTACCAATCTCTAAAATATTACGATATGATTTCCATTGAATAATTTAAACCAACCACTGACGGAAAATCCAAGAATTTTTGTAAGATTTTGTAGACTTTATTTAATATAAAAATTTAATATACTTGGAGGGCCTTTAATCTCAAGAAATTGTAAGCATTGCATTATTCATTCCAATAGATTTACTCATTCATTATCATTATGGACGGAAAGACTTATGACGATTTTAACAAAGATTCTGCAACCTACATCCAAAATTTGGAAAGTGACCTATCTCAATTCACCCTTGAAAATCATGCATTAATGAATACCTTGGTAAGTACATTTGAATACGGTTCTTATCAACAATAAAATTTGTTACGTATAAATACTAATATTACAAGCGAATAAGAATTTGATTAATCCCACCGTATGAAATTTTAGGTTTTGGACAAGATTATCGAATTTTTGAAATTCAAAGATATAAAGGAATTCCGTAAAGTATGTCGCAGGTGGAGAGAAGTATCGCAAACCAAGTTTTGGAAATTGTCTAGAATTAAAATTGAAAACACAGAATTCTTATCTGATGGGAATTATGAATTGAAGAAGGGAATAAGCATCCAAGCAGCTGAGGAATACAATAACAAGTTCATTCAAAGCTTTGAAAAAATGTTCCCCGCACCTGGATTTCCTTTTGATGAAATTGAATTTAAAGGATGCATTAGCCACACGCTACTTGATTACATTTTGATTCAGAGAGGATCTTCAGTTATTACAAAAATTTATTTCCAGCTTGTATGTGAGCCTTCCAATAAGTCTATTGATTTATGCCATTACCTGAGTTCAAATGTAACGACATTGGACATTCGAAATCACTACGGTGCTAAACTAAAAGTTTGCCTGGCAGTTTTGAGAAACATTCAAAATTTGCATTTGGAAAATTGCGAAATTCTTTTAAATGGTAAAATCGCTCCTAGAGAATTAAACCTTCAAGAATCGAATAGTGTATTTTATAATGGGGAAATATCCAAATTCAAAAGGTTTCGGCCTGATAATTTAGAGAAAATATTAATTAACAATTTTGTTGACTTTTCCAAAACAAAGAAATTATGTCTCAAAGGAGATATTTGGAAAATAGACGTTGGAGACGGTATATGTAACTTCCAGGATCTAGATATACGTGATATTGAGATAATTGGTTTACGTATGAGCCAGTGGACTACAAACAGGCTTAACTTGAAGGACAAAATTTGTGTTGGAAACAGAATGGAAATGAACACAATTTCAGTTACTCAAATTGTCAATAATGAAGATATCCACAGTATTCCAAATTCTGCAGAAAAGCTTTTGTTTTCCTATTATAAACAGCTGATCACTGGAAGGAGTTTCTTGTTTCCGAATATAAAATATTTATGTATTTCTATAAATCAAATTGACTATTTTCCAAATTTCAATCTCGCAGGCTGCACTTCGCTGGAAGATTTCCATTTACGTGTTCATGGTTGCCAGGATTATAAAATGGATTTCAATAAGATAATATTACCAAGATTTATTAAGAGAGTGAAATTGCACAATGTCAATATAACGACTACTGTTCCCTTGGTTTTAGATACACTAATTTTTGAAAACTATTCATTTCCATTTGTAAAACTTGCTTTCAAGTATTTCAATACACGCAAACTTGCGTTTGATTTGGATTACAATGGCTTAGAATACGAAGAAGACTTAAAGTTTACTTTGAATCTTTGGGAAAAAAGTACCGTTCAACAATTTGCCTTTGGGAAAATACAATTTCCATGCACAAATTGTTTCACTGGATTAAATAAATATGTTAACAATCAGACAGGTGAGTACTACCTTCAATCAAACAATGAATACCGTTTACTTACTAAAAAGACGAATGGAAAAGAGAAAGGAATTGACTATTTTCGATTCAAAAGACTGTGCAGTCTCAATCCTCACGAGGAAGACTTAAAACTAGACTTCTAAATCTTTTCATTTAACTAATGAAAAGAAGGGAATGATTAGTAATACTGAAATATTTTGTTCTAAAATGGCTGGCATTAAATAAGTTTTCTAATACTTAATACGTTTTATTTCTGTATTACTAATAAAACTAATACTAATGATAAAGTATACGTAATGAAATACTAAGTATAATATCATATTTTAAGTTAACTATTTTTCTTGTATTCTGTATCCCATTATACCTTTATTAAGTTCACTATTTCAGTAATTGTAAATAGATTTCGCAAAACATGTAAAGTATTAGGAAAGTATTACCATATAAAGTTTCAATATTTGTAATTCCTAAGATATATCATATAGGTAAATTCTTGGTGAATTAATTTTGCTTAGACTGGTGAGTGATACTTATTGAGCATGTATTTTTTTAAATTTAGAGAAGCAAAAAACAAAATGTATAAGTTTTTTTAATCGTAATACTGTTATATTACAGGTTAATAGTACTATAGAAGTAAAACATAACAATTGTATAAAAATAGTGTCTTAATAAAGCAAGTATTAACAATGTCACGGAAGCATCCGTCATATAAGTATGTCATATTTCATGTAGAAAACAATAACTTTTAGGTAAGCAAACAGGTATCAGTTTATTAGGGGAATAGTAAAGTATACTGGCACCAAGAATGGGAGTGTAGGTAAATGAAATACAGCTTTCTGATATTTCTTTCCGTTCAATTCTTCAAAGAAAACCTTTCTTTCTGAATGAATCCTTCCTAAATCAAATAATGCCATATTTTTCAACATTACTCACCAGTACAACTTGCTAATAGATAAATGAGTTTAACCAATACACTTTTATATTTAGAGTAGTGACTGCCAACAAAACGCAAGAAGGGAAGGAATTAAAGAGCGGTTAGTTTCTTCATGGTTTCAAAGCGGCCTGTCGCTATAAGTTCTGTCGTATTCCTTGTAAACGGGTTTCACCTAAAAGCTCTTAATCTAAAACCATCTAGAATCAGGAAAAAATTGATAGATTGTGGTCATAAATAAAAAAGTTTGTTAAAATAGAGAACGGAGGAAAAAAGAAAAATGAAACAGTTATAACACAAAAATTAATGACAACAAAAACAAATTATTTTACATTACGAATTTACACAGAAAGCCCAACTCACGGCTTTGTAGGTTCAACTACGTCATTTGAATTTTCTTGAGAAAAATATAATATAATCATAATGTGGACTAAGGCTGAGTCTAAACTAAAATTCGCTGCGAAGCAAGAAAATATTATCTCACAAGTCGCAAAAATGTGTTATTATAGACTTTCCTTGGCGACTATTATTATAAAATGTACACAGGGAAAATACTAGCGTGACCATTCTTATTGGGATTTTGGTAATGTCATTTTATATTAGTTAATGGTATTGTAATGATGGTAATTCTATTCTTGCTGTTTAACATGAAACTTATTGAGTAAGTTTCAAGTTATATAATAATAACCATAATAAATCTTTTTCTCATGCAATAATCTAGAGGTAATTAGCTGAGTTCTAATGACTGAGTGAAATGGCGTGCTATTTTATGTCTAATTAAATCATATTTTATTACTTTGTCAAGACAATCATAGTCAAGTAATATTTATTTCACGTTTCACTCAAGATTATCGTAATAAAATGATTGCTTTGGTTAATTATGTGCTGAAAGGGGTACACCTGAAATCCTAGTTTCTGTCCAATAATGCCAGTAGAAATACATCACTTTCTAAACAAAAATATTTGAAGAATATTAACTTCCTATCAACATAATTAAGTACAATTTCAGCTACAACACCTTAGATGATGAAAGTGATTTTGATAATTCTGAACACGAAGTAATTACTTTCGATTTAGCAGAGCTGGGCAGATTACTTTGGTTTGCGATTACAGATTACAGATTACGATTACAATTTATTTTTCGTCCAATTACGATTACAGATTACGATTACATGAAAATGTAATCAATTACAAATTACAGATTACGTAATCTAATTACTTTCCTTCAATTACGATTACAATAAGATTACGCTAAATAAAACAATGGAATTTAATAGCAGGGAGTCGCAATTTTAACGTCTCGTGGTTTTAGTTATGAAGTAAAACTGTTTGCGATACGTGTTTATTGATCTATGTATTGGTAATCTGTAAATTCAAAAATCAACAGTATTATAATGCGATTGAAATAAGCCTTATTTGCACAAAAAATGAAAGAACCGTCAAATCATATTCCTTGTTTAGTAAAAATTTAAAAAATTGAAAATTCATCAATGATATTTCGAATTTTCGAATATGAATACAATACATAAAACTTAAGGGGTCTGTAGGGGAGGATTTTATTTTCAGAGATTATATTTTATTTCATTTAACCGTCACGAAAATTAAGTGTTCACATTATTTTTCCGGCATTAGGACAATTCTTTAAGTGCTTAGGACATTTTTCAGGAATTATAATCCTCAAAAATAAACACTAGGCAAACGCAGTCGGAACGATTAAAAAATTAATCATCAAGTGATTATAATCGGGATTACAACCACTTTGAAAAGAAGTTTATAGACCACTGAAGTTTTAAACTGATCCAGTGTATAGACTTTGCAAATAAAACCACGTACACTAAACACTTTGATAACAATCGTATTTACAGCGACACAAAATATGGAAAAGAATTATATCGACGTTGCGCGTTATTGTTTCAGATACTTAATTATCTGCATTTTATCGAAATAATTCCTCCAGGAAGACAGTTAAATTACTTATAGTTTAGAAATCATAAGAAAAATGGCATTTTTTGGCAAAAAAATGTCACTTTTTGTCAAAAAATGTCATTTTCTTTTGAAAAATGTAATCTGTAATTGACAAAGTAATCTAATTACACCTGTAAAATTTTTAAATGTAATCGATTACAATTACCAATTACATTATTTTTTTAAATTACAGATTACCGATTACGATTACATTATTGTAATTAGATTACAAGTAATCGATTACATGTAATCTAATTACATGTAATCTGCCCAGCTCTGCGATTTAGTGACCTAGAGCAACTTTACTATAAATACCAAAAATTCTGCAAAAACTGAATATTGCATCAGCCGTAGTCAAACAGACACACATCCAAATATTACAAAAGTTTCAGTTGATTTACAACTACACAAAATCAGAAACATGAAGGTTTTAATCCTGTTGGGTTTCTTGGCTTTGGTTACCGTTGCCTACAGCCAAGGCACATATTCCATTGTTCAAGAGACTGGGCCTGAAAACTTGCGTAAGTGAAAACTTAATTTTTTTAAATAACATAATTATATAGCAGTAATTGAATGTTCATCGTTTACATTATGTAGTTAGTTTATGATATTTTTGCAAATACTTCCTAATGAATATTCAGAGATTATGGAGGCACATTGGAGCACAATAATGTGCCCAGTCATGTTTCATACAACATATTCTATTCAACTTTTCTATACTTTTCTATACTTTTTTACACTAAACTAAACTGCAGCAGATGTACATACATTTACTCATGTACTTTAATGACTAATTTTGTTTTCGTATAGGGTTTAAGCGAGAAACTCCTCAACAAGCACCGAAAATTCAAAGAGGTAAACTTTATTGACGTTGTCTAAATTTAATTATTTCTAGTTCGCAATTGCTTGCTCAATTAAGTTTATGTAAAGAAATTCTTATTATTACTAAATATCTTAGCAAAATGTTTCTCCCCGATAAAAAATCGGGGAGAAACATTTCTGTGCACAAAATTTCGAATTGTTCGACTAATTTTAGTTTCATTAATAATTAAAAGCTTCTCTACATATTTATGTTCTGAGCAATTGTATTTCTAAAGTCGATGAATCTGTTTCTGTTGTAGAGGGAAGAGATTACCTCCTCACCAGTGATCTCGGGTACTCCAGTTACAGCTACCCATCTTACTATGGTTACCGCAGTTATGGACTTTCATCCCCTTACTATTCCTCTTATCGTTATGTGTACTAACTTCCTTAAAGAAGCCAGATCGATCGTAACATTGTATTAATTCCATTGCTTAACTTTCGTGTCTCCTATAATCAAGGTCGTATATGAATGTCAATAATATACGCAAAAATAACAGCGAAATTATGGTAGTATAATAACTGAATAAAAATAAAACTATTGCAATGACATTATTAGGAGTTATCGTATTTTATTATTCTTAAAATAAGTAGCAGTAAATATAATATAATGCATGCATTAATAAATAATTCGGCTCAAAAATTCCTTCTGTGCAAAAACGCTAATAACCATGCAAGCACACCCATACCAAATACCAAAACAAAATTATTACCCTAAACAACACCTGAAAATCCAATAATACTGTACTGTACGAAACATCAATGTTTTACGTATTTTAATACAAATCATTTATAAGGTAAAGATTTAATTTTTGGAATGTATTTTTGGAGACTGGGTACAAAATATATTGACCCAAAATCCTGAGTTCATTTACCATGAAAATTATCCTTGAAGAAAAAATTAAAAACATTAAATTACCTTGCAAAGTATCATTATGGCTTTATGGAACTTCATAAACTACAATATGATATATTTAGTAAGCGCTTAAAAAGCACATAATGATACATAAATATTGAGTTAAAAACTGTGAACGCCCAACTCGGCTTTAAGAACCAAATATTTAATAGCTGAATAACCGAGACTAATATTTTGTCTATTTTTGGCTTAAAAACTGCCTCTATATAAAATTCATTGATTATTTACAAATAATTTTATTGTCAATCGATTTTGATTAATATATTTTCAATAAAAATGGAATAAAAAACACGGATCTTGAAAACTACTACAGAACAGGCCCCACATCACTATTATCACATCACCACATTATTATCAGTTCTGCTACTTATATTAATTCAGGTTATTAAAAACACGGTAATGTTAAAAGGCTATGAAAAACGTTATGACAAAGATGGAATCATTTGGTAATTATTTAATTACTTTTACACTTTATTGATGGAACACAAATTCTTACGTTTATTCTAGGTTAAAATGCGCTGAGAAGAAAAAAATACAAAAAATTGTCTTACAAGTCACAATGCGTCATTAATATTAAAGTCTTCTTTGTTCACACCATAGTAAGGTGTATATTTTGCAGACGCTAGTACTTTAAACATTCTTGTAGGGACTGCACTAATGTGTCATTCCATCTGTGTCTTACCTAATGATATGTAATAAGTAATAAATCTTATTATCGCTTAACATGTATCGAATTAGGCATGTTTCAAGTTTCACTTTATGTTTCCAAACTAATTAATAAATCCTTTTTCTCATGCAATTAAAGGTAATTAGTGGAGTTCTAATGACCGATTCATTTTATTAACTTTTCAGAATAATCAGAATCACGTATATTTATTCCATGTCTCCAGACTGCCGAAATCAAATGGACTAATTATGCGCTCAAAGAGATAAAACTGAAGTTATCTAGCTTCCGTCCAAACCCATAACACAAGTGCAAATACTATATCCTTTACTAAACAAAGTATTTTAAGAATATTAACTTCTTATCACTTTAGTTACTTCTAATGACCAACAGGATTTTGATAATTCTGAAAGCGAAATAATTACTTGTGATTACAATGACCTAGAGCAATACTACTATAAATAACAAAAATTCTGCACTAACTTAATATTCAATTTCCAGTAGTCAAATCGACCACATCCAAAAGTTACAGTTGTATTTCAATTATACAAAAGGAGAAACATGAAGGTTTTAATCCTGTTGGGTTTCTTGGCTTTGGTTAGCGTTGCCTACAGCCAAGGCACATATTCCATTGTTCAACCGAAAGAGGGTTTGCGTAAGTCATAACTTCAATAACTTTGTAAACAGTAAATAACATGTCCATTATTTATATATTTAAAATTAATTCATTATATATTTTTTTCATTTAGCTGCTGAGCCTTCCTTAAGTAAGTTAATTTTTCCATTATAAATATTACACACACTTCGCCACTATTTCTTAGTATTTTGGGCATTTATATTTGTTAATGTAAACGTACTGATTGTTAATATTCACATACTATAAATTCACAAAAAATGTTAAACGATGAATTTTTCCCTTTGAAGGGGTCACAGGAGAACGGAAAAGAAAACATATTTTCAGTAGCATAATGTGCCTAAGAGTGTTTCATATGAATTTACTACAATAGATTTTAAAAGAACATGTAATTCACAATTTTTTATGTGCTTTAATGATTAATTTTGTATGCATAAAGGGTACAGGCGAGAAGCTGCTCAAGCAAACCCAGAAATCCAGAAGCGTGCTTCCCTAGAAGACACTCCAAGAGGTAAATTGTATTGTGTATTTACTGCTTAAGGATATTTGGTATCAAGTACGTATCAAAAAATGGGATCCTGTGGGGCACATCATTAAAATTAAATATATGCTGCAAAAAATTTTTGCTGGTTTAATGAAGAATTCCCTCTTCTTCTAAGATTTAGGGGGCACGTGCCCCCGTGCCCCCCCTCTCTTCTTTGATATAACTTTTGTACAGTTTTAAAAAGCCTTAATATATAATAATACTTCATTCAACCATGTACTCTAATGATTAATTTGGTTTTCCTAAAGCGTATAAGCGATTAACATATGAAACACAACCAGCAAGTTGGAAGGATAATTCAAGAGGTAAATTTTAGAGACATTGGCTAAAATTGGACATTACTAGTTCGTAATGTTTAATTTTAATTATGCCAAAAATGGATGGAATACTTACTAAATATTTCAGCAAGCTGTGTCTCCCCAATAACAATGCATTATTATTACTGGGCAGAAAATTTTGAATTTTACAACCCCGTTCCACTAGTTTGATCAATGATTAAACTTATCCACATACTATGTGGATATCATTTCTATTTCTCTTAAGAGTTAGTAAATGATGAATTTGCATTTTTTTGCAGATGGAAAATATTTACTCCTCAACAGTGATCTCGGGTATTACGGCAGTTATCCATACTACGGTTACAGAAGTTATGGACTTTCATCTCCTTACTATTCCAGTGTCCGATATGTGTATTAACTTCCAAAGGCAGCCACATCGATCGTAGCATTGTATTATTTACAATGCTTTACTTTTGTGTCTATACGAACAATGTCCCTGTACCGACATTAATAAAATAACCAAATATAATAGCAATATTGTCAAACTAACAAGAAATTTCGTCTTATGTAATGACACCCAATCAAATTTGTTGTCAACGTACTGCAATACGAATAAAATTTTCGCAATGACATTGTTTGCAGTAGTGCTCTTATTTTAAAAGTTAGTAGCAGAAATTAGAAATTATTATATACTACATGAATACCCAATTTTACTATTCTAAATAACCGAGAAAACATAATTTCAACCAAGCAGATTCCATACCTATACAAAATATATTACCAAACAGTATCTGTAATACAAATACTGTACTTCATACTGAACATAAAATTTTTTAAATGCAGTTAAGCAATGCACAATTTACACAATAAAGTTTTATTCTTAGTTAGTAACCCAAATTAGTCGGAAAAACTTATTCTCCCACTTGGATGACAGCAGTATGTAACGGGATTATTTGGAAGTTATATCTTATATCTGATTTATTAGCTATTTAAATTCAGTAAGGTGTTAAAGATAACTATTTAATGTAACGCTTTACATCACCGATAAGATTTATATACTACTTCGATATAATGACACGCTTTCTGAATTACATACCATGCAAATACCAAAATGTTGTTTATCGATTACATATTGGGCACTAACTTACTTATTTGTATGGCTCTTGTATGTTCAACGTTTCGGAGGTTAATAATTTAAGTTTACTTTTTTAAATCGGCTTTGATTTTAAGTTACAGTACTACATAGTAAAAAGTCTATCATTTCTTGTCATCTCTGGTAGACATGACATTACAATTGAGCGTAATTTGCAAAGCCCGACAGCAAGATTAGTCAGCGTGTATTTAAAAGTATTTTTCACTGACTTTAGGTATATTTGGCAAATGAGTTATGTAATGTCAATGCTAATACGTTTGCCTGTTGGTCATTGTTTAACAGGTGGGATTAAAGTTTCATTTTTGGGCCTAAGATTTAAGCAGAAAAGATCCAATTATCATTAGAAGGGTGCCAATAAAAAGTATAAGATGTCCAGTAACTTCACAAGAGTAGGATATACAAACTACTAAGTGATCTAACAATTTTAACAATTCTCCATAAGAGAGGAATCAGAAGAACAAGAAATACATATTTGTATGTAACATTTAACAATATTCGCAAAGTCCAAGTCAAAACAAGATCAGGATAATGTGAGTATTTCCAGCGGAATACGTTTCTTTAACCTACAAAAAATTTTAAAATTTGCATCAGTTATTTTTTATTCACATTCCATTCAATGGCTCTACATGCTGTTATAATTGGAATATCATTGTATACTCAAAGAAAACCAATAAAAATTCGATCTTCAATTTAACAAAATATTAATTAACTACGTTTTTTAAAACAGTTGAGAAATACTAAAAAGACAGAATATTACAAAGGCAGCCGGAAAATAAAAGAAATACGCACTCATCACATTGAGTTAAGTGCAACTAACAACAAACCGTAACAAAGAGTTTTTAAGGGCGTAAAACCACCTACTGGTGTAGGTTATTTAAAGCAACAGCACACCGACTTTCGTTATCGTAAGTAGAGTAATTAAATTTGACACAGAAATAGAAATGTCATGTCATTATTTTATAATTACAATTAGCACAAAGAAGAAAACAAATCCAAAGAACGATTTATCATTAAGCATGCGTTTGCAAATATCAGAATTTATATCTATGGATTGTTAGCATCAATTACGTCTCCAAGCAGTTCATTCACTTCAACAAGGAAAGTTCAACAATTCAAATTTTTGAAGTTCCATTTTAAATAAAAAATATAAAAAATGAACCTGTATTATATTTATCTTCGTTAAGTTATTGCGTTTCATTTTCATTATTGTCCTTCACGTGCCTTCTTATATCCGTCATATCTGCATTGAATACAATTAAATCATTTCTGAATCACATTATTTTTTGCTTGTCAAAACTGTAAATAAGATATGCAACACTTGTCACATTTAAGCAACTCATTTGACATACCTTTAGTCACATTTAAGCAACTCATTTGACATACCTTGAGCCAACTTGGATTTCCACATAAACTTGGTCCCATAAATTGCACTCTGATAACAATTGGGGCATTTCGTAATTTTTGCATTTTTATGAATGTTGAAAAATAAGGCTTCTCAAAACTTTGGTCAACTTTATCACATCGTTTTTGTTGCAAAAGATTGCTTTAGATCAATCAGATCTCTAAATTGACGACAAAGTACACTGTTATCTCTGCTCCTTCTGCTTAGTACGCAGTTATGATCACCGATGTGGATTATACTATACATGATTACAATATTCTTGCTGCGTATTCTTATCTTTCTGCATCCCAAAGTATTCTTTTCGACATCCACCTAATTGCATTCAAACTGGATTTATAATGTTAAATGCTGTCATTATATTAATAAATAGTAGTATTTCACTTCTTAAGTTATTGTATGCTAAGTTGGACAGATCATGAATCAAATGAAATATCTCATTTGTCATTTGTAATTGTAATGCATACGTGGACGTCAAAATAAATATAAACATTTGTATTATATTTTACCAGAGAAAATTAGTTGGTTGGTCTCTTCTTGGGTACAAATGCTCAAGTCAAGATCTCTACATTTGGTGATGCAATTTTAAGTTAGCTCTTCGGTAATTGGTTTGCACTTTCTTCATACTCATGTAGGCATTTTTTCATCTCAGAATTTCAAAGAATGATCCTTGTGCTATAATGAAGACGGAAGGACCCTCTAATATTTTGCTTTTGTAGACGACCCTGTAAATAAAAAATAATATTGGAAGTCATAAATCTATTGAGTACAGTATGTCCAAGACACTAATCATAAATTGAAATATATTTGATAAAAGCTTGTGGTTCCTTTCCATTTGTTCTCTATATTCATATTAGATTATCGTAGTAGCTGTTTAGAAGGAACCTTCAAAATTTTTACAGGGTATCTAGATCACGATGCGATACTAGAAAAGGATGAGATAAATTCATTTATCCGGACAAATATTGTATTTTTGTCTTTTTCTATTGGTGATTACTGATTACGCAAAATTAAAGGAATGACTAAAGTAAATCTTAAATATTATCGGCTGTTTACAATTTGTTTTCCAAGGACTTCAGGTTCCGATTTTAATTGCAATTTACAAGTTGGGTTAAAATTTTAATTCCAATTTCCACTGGACAATTTTCCACAGGATGGTCCATTTGCAGTGTTTTCGTTGATTAAATGGGATTTAGCTAAAAGTCCAGAGAATTCATAAATAAATAAACATGGCCAAGATTAATCAAATAAATTGATTGTGGTAGTAACCTTTTGTCCTCCATCGATCATACTTAATTAATTGGCTAGTAATTCTGAATTCTTCAAAACAATTTCCGCAGCATACAGAGCCAAAATTTTCAGTTTCCTTTGAATATTGCATTACTGAAGGATGACATGCACCATTTAGAAACACGGTAAAATTTCTGTTAACACACCATAGAATATTTGTAACATATTTCATAGCATGTAAAAGTTTTTTGTTTTATTTTCATGAAATTAGAAGGCCCGGAATTAAATAATTAAAACAGGCATAGAAAAATTTCGGAATTTTTTAATTACTACCTGAAATATCAGGAAATGTTTACCTAGGCTAGTCCTTAATTAATATGAAGTAAGTTGTGAATTAATTTTTGTATCCGCAAGTTGCAATAATTAATATAACTTCCATAAATAAATTTACAATATTCAACACTAATTTTATTGTGTTCAAGGTTACCGAAGAGTTTTAAACTTCGTGCGTGAATTTATCGCAAAGAATACTTCCACTCTGTTTACACTATTTATAAACGATAAAATAAATGAGCTTCATCATAAACTGAAGTGGTCTGAAATGATAAAGTTTTATAAGATGTTTAAGAAATTACTTCGAATATATAATTTTCCACTCTACCTCTATTTATTGAATTAGTGGCAATTAGGGGTCTGATTGCTCATTGGTTTATTACTTTATTTTTTATTATTATTGATTTTTTAAAGCTCCATTTTCGAAACGAAAGCATGTTTCACATAGACTGCAACACAATATTACATATACGATTGGCAATGCATTTAAAAATTTAAAAACGGAACGAAAATCTTCATAATTTAAATATACTATGAAACCTATTTTTGGCTAGGAGATAGTTATATTCAAGAAATGACGATTGGGTAAACAATAACCGCATACTACTAAATTGTGTCATTATTACAAAAGCCAGCTTATTTTGCTAAATTTAGATCTTATCCTTTTTAACTTAAAAGTTTAGCTTGAGACTACAGGTATACACCTAAAGTTATTCTTTCGTAAAGATTAGTAAGTTTTACCAAACGGAGTTTTGTAAAATATAAAAGTTGTAACACTCAATTAAATGCGTATTTAATACGAATATATTTTTTCGGTACAATATTCCCCTTAATTGCAAAACAGCTAAATACTAAGTATCATTACATCAGTTCAATACTACGAAGCACAGCTTTGCTTGACATTAATGCATCAAAAGCAGTGACCTGTGTTGATAAAATGACATTTAATGAATTAGTGTATGCTTTATCGATCTAAAAGTAACCTTCGCCTTATAATGGGAGGAAAAAGTATAAGTATCCCATTGAGACATTCTTACCAAGAAGAAGTCAGAATGTCATTTACAGGGTGACGAATCAAAACCAGTTTGCATTAATTTTAAACATATTGAGATTTGATTAAGCTTGTTGATATAAATTTTATGCGACGCAATCGAGTATTATTATTCTTCTGCAAGATTGGATTCTACACTTACTAAAAAGTACACACAGGTCTTGTATGACACTTTTTACTCCCAGTGTTCCAATTTGATTCAACTATAAAAGTCAGTTTTTACTCAGAAAACTGTCAGTCACGATTGCACCATTCAATAGTTGTTTTACTTGCAAGCAAAAAACCTCAGAAAATTGAAATCAATTATTGATTAGTATTCTAACATGAAGATCAAATTCAACACTTTTACCAACAAGATTTTTGTTCTACTGCTTTGCGTTTCTTTTTCAAAGGTAAATAAAATACTTGCACATATATCATTTATAGTTATTTATACCTATTATTTATATCTAGTAAATTTAGTTTTAGAACACGGAAATAGTTTTCATATTTTCAACGTATATAGTCATCAGATATTGAATTTATCCAATCAGTCAGACTAGTTCTATATAACATAGTTTCCCAAGTTATTAATTTGCTTTTCATGGAACGATATAATAATAACTTATAGAATATCGCAAAATTGTTTACTTAAATAAAAATTGAAATTATAATCAGCACAATATTTCTATCCGTAACATTTTTGATTGACTATTTCTCTATCATATATTAGAATGTGGACACGGTTACCACTAGTGACAGAATACCCGAGAATGGGGTAAAGAGTTCACTATTTCATAATAATTTTAGACTCAATTATATTGAATTTTAAAACAAAGTAAGCTATGGTGCTGTGTGGATTCTGTCTTATACATTTTATATTTACAGGTGGAGAGTTTACAAGACAAACTGGGGAATGATGTACAACCTATTAGCTCAGGTAAAAATCTGTTTAATCTAGAAATAGCAAACATTATTACCAACCAACATTATTATCAAGTAAATAATGTTTTGATACTTTAACATAGTTTTGTCGTTTAATTTTTACCCTTACTACAAACTTCATGAAAATAATCAATTTACTGAATATTTACTTTTATTTTCTTATTTTTACACAACAGAAGAGATGAACGTGGGCGAACTTCGCGAAATTTTGAATGCGGAATTGGGTAGCATAAAACTTATACTGCGTACTTTGAACAACAAAATTGACACTTTGGCCACCCGCATTGAAGATGTTAAACTGAAATCGGTAAACGAGGTAGGTGCTGCGGTAAAGCAGCAGCAAATATTCCTAAGGAGGCTAAAACAGACAGAAAATGATGTAGCCACCATGAAAGGAAAGCAGAAGAATATTGAAGAGGAACTACAAACAAGAAAACAGAATGGGCAAAAATTATCAGATATTTCAAACCAATTGAAAGAAGAATCACATATTGCGAGACAGAAACTTCAAAATATAAATGCATCTATTTCAGAGCTTAGAAATGCATTCCATACCTCTGAAACTGCACAACAGAAAACAACATCCCATATTCAACAATTGCAGAAGCGAACAATTTCGAACATTTTACAATTGAAAGGCGAAATACAACTGCTAAGGAATCAACATCAGAGAACAATTGCATCAGAACTTAAAAATGAATCCAAAAATTTAACACTTGAAGAAATGAAGCATCAAAATACCACAGAAACAATGACAACCGGTACGTCTTTTAATATTGATAATATTTCACATACGAAAAACTTTATTCCAAAAATTCCATTTTTTTATTTCTCAAGAATAACTTTATGATCATTTACACATTACCTTTATGTTAAATAGTCTGCTGAATATTTGGAAATATGAAGTAGTAAATAATTCTCAACGCATTATTGGGAGATCCCAAGAGTACATTTCCAATTATTAGAAAACGTGGAATGTTAAACTGCCATTTCATCTGAGGTTGTAGAATATGTGAAAAGCGTAGTACTTTTCTTTCCATGTATTTTCTTTCAAGAAACTCAAAATTCGTAATCTTTAACATATTTTTGCAAAATTGATCTTCAGTGTAATTAAAAACTAGTGTAGGTAATATTTCCGATCAAAATTTTTGCACTAAGACACGAACCTTGACATCAACTGATCATTTCAAATTACAAAATATGTAAACTAGTACCTTGTAAAGCAGTTTTTATTAGCAATTTGCAATTAACACCCTGTTTTGTCTAGACGTTTATTTTTTCGATCCGTTTGTTATTGTACCATTCTGAATATGAATGAAAATCTCGTCCTGAAACTGAAACTTTAAGGTCAATAGCAAAATTACAAGCCTATACTATAAACAAGGACAGCAAAGTCAAGAAAGGAAAATACAATCGAGTAACAATTATATGCTTTATGCAGCATGAAATATTTAAATGTACAAAAGCTTGGCAGTTAAGCTGGTTGACCATTTCTCTGTTCGGAAAAATATTTCCTGCGACGGTATTGGTGGACAAATAGTATTTTTATGTAAGGTGTGTTTAATTAAAATTTCAGATACCGAACCGGGATTAAACACTGCATTTATCGAAAGTCCGCCATTCGTGAATGGAAAAGTGTATCTCTACCCAAAATTGGCAGACGAGAAAAAAGGAGACTGGTTCAAGAATCGAAGGATATGCGAGAAATATAACGTTGAAATGGTCAGCATTCATTCAGAAGAGGAAAATAAGTTCTTCCACAATTGGGCTAGGGGTAGTGACGTAGGAATGGTTCACCCCGGAGCCTGGCTTGCTGCCCAAACTCACGACCACAATGAAGACTTTACATGGAACAATGTTGGCGTCACAAGACATTACATGATATTGAGCGGGGCTGGATTTAATGAACCGGGAACCAACTGTTTAATGCTGGGGTGGAGAAATTGGGGTTTCTTCTGGGATGATTGGTACTGCGATAGGGAGCTATTTATTGTTTGCCAAAGACGAAATCAATAATCTTTTGAAAGGACAGTCAATTGCAAGTCTTATCAGGGAAGAATTCAATTATACGCTGGTACATTTATTATACGGATTTAAATCACGTAGTATAAGTGGACAAGGGGTTAAATTCAAAGTAAATTCAAAATATTTGAAATCATCAAGTAATAATGTAATACTTTTAAAAACGTCTGTCTGTAGTATGTCGATCTTAAAATAAGAGTAACAAAGTCCCAATAAAAATTTCCAAAATCGTTGGTGCTATGAAATGTTTAGCATTTGAAGACTGTATCAATTATTTCCATTTGTTTTATCGATCAATGAAAAACCAAGCTGTAAACACAAATTTTCGTCATGAATGCCCACACAAATTTGCAAATTAGTATACAAAATCAAAAATCAGGAAACGCATTGTTAATCGCATTATAATTATCTTTATCACCTTACTCACGTTACGAAAGTCACTTATCCCACAAATTAAATGCGGAGAAAAGTATCGACATATTAAATATTTTACTCTGGAAAAGTAACATGCAAATGGAAAATCGAGGAAATAAAACAAATATTATGAAACATATACATTTCTATGTAATATGATGCTGCAATATATCGCATTAAAGTGATTACAATTACAATTTCATATACCATTTGAATTAATCAATCATGGATAACCTTATCATGTCTTCATTTAATCATTTAAGCACACAATGTTCTTGAAATTGTCCACTAAGTGCAGTGTTTTGGAATTAAATATAATTTAAAGTGCTGCTGCTATCTATATGCTCAGAGGCATCACTGTATTAATGATTATGACATACTATTATCAGAATTAACTTTTGGTTACAGTTATATTTAGATATATCTTGCTGCTTGCGATGTATGCCCTTCCCAAATAAAGTATCAGAAGTGGATTATAATAAAAATTCAAATCAGAATACACATTATCAATTCAAATATTAAAACTGCTTTGGGTATTCAATAAGGAAAATCGGTCATAGTTTAATAAGCTGTTAAACTTGTAAATGTATGTAACAATTTAAATTTCATTCATGGAAAGGAGTCCTTCAACAAATCCGTTGAGTAAAATAAGATTACTTTCAGGATGTCCATCAGCGTGATGTCTCACTTCCACCCCAGTGTAAGGTTCATCCGGGTAAAACAGCCCTGTCATGGCTGTGAGTCCTGAATCAACAAATACTTCAATTGCAGAGACATCCAAATAAATTTCAAATCGTATTGTTTCTCTAGAAATCTCCCGGATTGCTGAAGCCCTGCGGGAAAAGGCTGGGTGGAAGTCACCCAATCCGCTTAACTCTCTGTTTAGGAAAAGTGGCCTTTCCCGTCCCTTGTCAAATCCTTAAGTGAGAACAAACATAGCAAAAGAATTCAGAAAAATTAGGATTTTTCTTCGTCCAGCAAAATAAATTATCTCGGACATAAAATGAAAGTAATGCTTACCAGTGCACAATTCCTGGCCAATAGAATTGACAAAACAAATGGCAATAGCAGCTCCATTAGCCATACCACTTGTATCAAAGGTAAGATCCAAATGAAGCAATGGGTTATTCACAGAGGACATGTCTAAAACCTCATCTGCAGCGATTGTAATGTTCTCCGGATGATATAATCCGTCTTTCAATAAAACACTCAATTCGGGAACGAAAGTCGACGTGAGTCTCAGTTGACCATTCGCTAATTGAAGTCCCAGTATTCTTGGAAGTGTGAATTGACCACGCCAACCCTCTGTGGGTGTTTGACTTGCGTACTCCAGATTAGTCATCCATCCCATCATTATCCATCTTCCTCTTGGGTCATTAGAAAATGTTACACTGGCGTAGTTGTCAAGACCCCAATCCATCCAAAGAGGATCAAACTGAGAACTTGTGTATCTTCTTCCGTCGAAATCTCCGATAAAGTATTGAGTTCCAGAACCACCATTTGGATGAGCTATAAAATTCAATAGCATTAAATGTATCTTCATTGTATATACAATAAATACTCTTATTAATATCACAATTTAACGAAAGTGTATTAAATACCTCCAAAAAGACTAACAGTAAGAACCCAAACCGTTTCATCTCCAAATTTCATCTCTAAAAAGTCCGGACATTCCCAGGGACCGGCATGGGCGCCTTGAGAAGGGTCGGCTCCAAATTCGCTAAGATATTCCCATGTTTTCAAATCCGCTGATCCATAGAATTCTACCTTAGGTCCGACAGCTAGAACCATCACCCATGAGTCTTGATACCTAATTACCTTCGGATCCCGGTAATCAGGAATTCCTAAACAAAATTTGTTTAAATAAAGTTTCATTTACCTTTATAATATTATTACAGAATCTATGGTAATTTTTAAAGCCCACAATAATAATTATTCATCACAGATAAAATAGCTTATTGATAATTAAGAATGAAAGAAAAGAAAAAATATAGAGACGTGTTACCGGATTTTCGAAAAGTGGCAAATTTAGCATAACGGATTTTGACAGAAAGCCAACGATAAGGAATATTTAGAATGTAGTTTTGTAATACATCCGTTATTGTAAAGTGCTAAAATATAACTTACTGTTTGGATTGGGAATAACAGGATTTCCTTCGTATTTAGTAAAAGTTCGCCCCCTGTCATTGCTGAAAGCAATGCTTTGTTGCTGTGTGTCTCCAAAGGAAGTGTACATAGCAATAATGGGTGGAGTGCTTCCACTTTGGAATCCAGTGGAATTGTCAAAGTCCACAACGGAACTTCCGCTCCAAATTGCCCCTAGTTCATCTGGGGACAAGGCTACTGGCAAGTTAGACCATTTTACCATATTCAAACTGACGGCGTGACCCCAGTGCATCAAGTTACCATTGCCTACTGTATCAAAAGGATTGTACTGATAATACAAATGGTACTCCCCATCCAAATAGACCATCCCGTTCGGGTCATTTGACCAATTCTCCGGTACGCTGAAGTGAATTTGTGGACGGAATCTTTCATTTTTTGGATGAGGCAATGAAGTTCCTTCCAGCACTACAATGTTCAGTACCAGAAATGCAGCAAACAAGGATTTCATTTTATCCATAATGAAATATTCGGAGACTCAAGCAATTATGCAGAACCAACAAGAAATGAATTTATGGAAATATAAATGTTTTACAATATATACAAATGAGGTTTTAATCTAATCATCCCATATCTGGCATATATATTTTGTAAATCACCTAATCAGTCACTGTCAATTTTCAAGTTGTCGTGGCATTATCTTTATAAAGGCTTACAGGATTATTGCAAGGCTAAATAATTCAATAAATTATTGCAAGACCTGGGATAACAAAGTATCGTTGTCAATGTATGGGACAAAACTGATAAACATTCTAAAATTGAACAGCCAAAAGAAAAGCCTTCCACTGAACCTCAACTAAGTTTGAAGTCATTATCTCAATCCGTTCCGGAGTTACTATTTTGACAGGCAGACAGACTGTTACGGGTATTCAGATAAATTTTACGTTTACGTTACGTACGTGAAATTTTGTAATGCAGTGGGGAAATGTAACTTTTTAGTTATGTGGCATGTGGGCTATATTGCAGCTAACTTTTGTAATATATAAATATTACGGTCCCTGAGAGAACTCGGTCTCTGACAGAACCCAGCCGGAATTTACGCCAATAACTTTGCCCTTATTATAGATGAGGAAATGAAAATTGGTACACAAATTACTTTGATTCACTACGCTAGACGCTAATGACTGATTTATTTTGACTAATGCATAATTTATTTAATTCCAATAATCCATTTCACTTATTCTTGCTTGCTTAATTCCCTTTGTCTTATTTCTCTTGTCATCTACTACTACAACTTCTGACCAAGATGGTAGTGGTTCAGTGCATCTCCATTTCCAAAAAAAGAGAAGCGTGGCTGTGTAAAGAAAAAAACATTATCTATTGTGCATAAAAAACATAAATGTGATGAGAACCCTCCAGGTTACGTATGACAGAAATACCAACATTTTTTCACCCAGTTTGAGACAATTGTCTTTTGCCATTGGACAACTTGGTGTTTATTTCTTCTCTACTTAAAATTTTTCTCCGTGGTCTTGTAAATGTGTTACTGTCAAACTGGGCGTTTTCTCAGTTATTTCCGGCATATAGTCACCTGGCAGGCAGGGAGATGTGGTTGCCAGTAGTTTGGCATATTGAGAAAACCATGTCCCTTATATTTATCGATAAAAACTCTAATTATCAGCACTTACCACTACAAATGTTGGAACAACAGTCCGCATCTGCTTCACATGCTACTGAGGTTTCGGAAATTATGCATTTAGAGACGGAATACCTATTTAAAGGGCGCCTAAGGGGACGGGGATAATGGTTGCCATGGTGATAGTAGTTGTAGTAGTCGTGGTAATCGTAGAAACGGGGATGGTGGTGATGACGTCTATAACTCTCCACAAGTACAAATGACACTGCAAGAAGAGTCAGCACGAATGAATAGAGTAGCCTAAAATTAATAAGAAAAAACTGTTGCTAAAACTTCCTTGAATGTTACAATAAATTTATATTCAAAATGTCTTCGGATTTCAGTTTAGAGCATTGTTAAATGCTATTTAGAATTACCTGAACATATTGGACAAGTTTCAGATTTAAAAAATGAAAGTAAGACTTGGTATTTTGACAAATCTAAAAGGCGCATTATTTATGTACACTTTCGCTTCTTTTCTATTTGACGGATAGCTATTACGATTTATCATGGTCAGGTCAATCATTCTTGCATTTGCTCCTTTGTCAAGGCATACCTAATTCTGCAGTTAAATCGATAGAAATCGACTTTAATTTAGCTATTGTCAATTGTCATTGCAATAAAATTTAAAAAAGAATTATAATCCATTAACTGCCATACTTTGTATAACTTTGACACATACATACAAGAGAAAGCAAATCAATTCTTCTTCAAGTTCAATTCATTTCAAGCAACAAAAAATAATGGCTAGAAATTAGCATCGTATTGCACTTAGTCATGCACTTGCATAACGCAATTATTATAAGTTAATTACCCGTAATTCGTACATTTAGCAATTCAAAAATCGTCATGAAAAACAAAATAAAGAAACTTTATTCCAAGGCATTGTATATTTGTTTAATTATTATTAGCATATTATCGCACTGAACTGCTTTCCCAAAATATGTTATACATTATTTGACTACAAGGTATAAGAATGTTAAATTGGTTTTCCATTTAAATAGAAATGTAGTAGGAACTCTCTTAAACGATTTCATAGAAGCTCCTTCCAATCGGCTTTTCAATGATGCACCTACGATGATGTGTCTGATTATAGAAAGTAATCAGACACAATTGAATTGTAAATCAGAAAAAGAAGGAAGTGAAATTAATCAAAAATGAGAATAAAGTCTTAATTACTTTCATTCTAACTATTTACCATGAAAATTAACATTAGCATGTGCATTGTTTACGTGTACATTTCTGTTGCATATTATATGAATCATAAAGCACCCACTTGTACATACTTGACATTATTTTTAGAAAATCACATTAGACTTATAAAAACTAGCTTGTGTTTCTATTAAATGCATTAATTGAAATGGCCAATTACCATTAAAAAGAGTAACATATTTTTCAGAATGTTTTTCCCATGATTTTATCCAGCACGATTGATATTATTCAAAGTATTTTCTATTTGATACGAATGTGCTTAATACTAACTTCTTAGCCATTTACTATCCTAAGTACTCTAATCTTGTAAATTACATGAATACGGTTCTAATGACTATGTTTCTACTGTTTTGACGGGTTAACATAATGTAAACATTGACTGACATCAAAAAACGAAACGCACACGGAAGCTATTACCATTGAAAGCTTAAAGCTCATGTAGGAATCTGGTGTTGAAAGCTCTTATAGATAGAAATAAACTTATTTCCATAAATAAATATTTACCTTCTCAAAGTTTAAAGTTCTGATGCATTAGTGTCGAATAAGTATGATTTGCATAGAAATGCAGGTCATCTCATTGAAAATCATTATTTATATACCTGTATTTCTAGTATTTGCTTTCTTGCCTAACAGTACACCTAATAGCCAGGGGTCGGACATTTATGTAAAAAAATATTTTCGGTGGTTATTCGTACCGCTGCTAGCTTTCGTATCTACACGTTTGGTACCCGTAGGAGTCTTTTAGAAGCAACATAAAAAAAATATTTTCAATATTTCACCTTTTAAGGAAATATATATATTTTAGTAAATATTTTTTATTTAAAAAAATATTTACCAAAATATTTCGGCTATAAGAAAATTTTTTTCAATATTTTGCTTGTTTTAGAGAAAAAAATGGAATTTTTTTGAAAAATTGACCAAATTTTCCTGTAAAAAATCTTTTTCAAGTGGAAAATTATTTATCAAAAATTTTTTTCATCTAAAGGATATTTTTGGCAGTTAAAAAAAAATTTGGCCACTTAAAAATTTTTTTTGACTCCTTAAAGCAATTTTTTTGGCTCTATAAAAAAATATTTTAACTTTTAAATCAATATTTTCGATATTTTAAGCAAATGTTTAGTAAATATTTCGCCCATTTTTAAGAAAATAAAAAATAAATATTTTCGAAGTTTAAAAAAATAAATGTCCGACCCATGCTAATAGCCTATAGCTAACTGTACACTGTGTACATAATAAATCTACAACGTGCTGATGTGGCGTAACACTTCATTGCGTTAAAGCCACGCGGAATATATTTTCTGCCAATTCTCTTTAGCAGAGTGGAAGGCCAGATGAGTAGGGCGACAACCTCCCCTTGCCAGCAACCCTCGTACCCTCACCTGTTAACTCTCCCTAACTCTTCACCCCTGGCTTCCAGAGGGTGGTGCGCCGGGAAAAGGATTTTAGTTCAGTTTCCTCTGTGGCATCGTGTTCTTCTAATAATTAGGCTTACATTTTCCAATTTTTATTTATTTAACTAACAAAACTAACACTAACTCACATTATCTTTTCACTTTTATACTTCTGCTACATCGAATCTGTCTAGTCTCGTCGCCAGTATGCACTAATTCAATACTAAATTCTAACAAAATAGACGTACAAATTTAAAGGGAAAGAAAAGCTGTGATTTTGCACTTAGGAATGCTGCTGGTGTGAGAGGTGCGTGTAAACAAAAGCGAAAGATAATGAACCTTTTCTAAGAAGAAGCGGACCACCGGATACGAAAGCAATCAATACAGAAAAGCGACGCCAAAGTAAGAGTCTCGCTTATTACTAACATTACATCTTAATACAATCTTATTACTATTCCAGATATGCAAAATATGCAATGTCTAATGTTTTTGCAGATTGCCCATTATGTTAATTATTTAATGCGCAGTTAAGAAAAGTTAACTATGAATGCAAGTTTTACATAAACAAAATTTTTGTAGACAAAGGAATTCGCTCAGTAATACATTAAACTTCCAAAATATTTTTTATTATTGGTACATATTTTCTTAAAATATTAATCATTTTTGAAATTTCATACAATTGGAGTTCATAAATTGCTACATAGTTATTGTTCGCTATGTGAACATTAGTTGTCCTTCAGGAAGTACACCTAATTAACCATTATTCAATTAATTATGCAACGCATTTAAGTTTTTGTCTTCAATTATAAAATTTATTGGGTTCCATCATTCATTCTAATTATTATTCACATTCAATTTAACGAATGAGAAACATTGCAAATTAATAGTTGGAATAATTCATTATTTAAAGCACTAATTAATTAAATGTGTAAGGATATTTCTTTGGAAAAAGGATATTATTTTCGTGACCTTTATTCATGACTTAAACTAAACTATTGAAAATGTCTTAAGCCAAACTGACTTTCTTAAATAGTAATTTTAATCATACTTTTTGCTGAATTTAGCTACACTATAGAGTGAAACAGCGTCATTTTGCAATGAATTATGAATTATTACGTTGAATTATCTGTGTCAGGTGAAATCTTAAATATTTCTTGGGATTTAATTTTGCTTTTCCTTTGCAAACGGATATCCACTTACCTTAATATCCTAAATACGGACACCATTAGAGCTTTCTATTTTAGGCAGGTAAACTTATTAAGATTTCCTATTTCAATGGGAAGTCTATTTTCAGGACTCCGTAGAGACTTTACAGTTAAGACAACCTAGTTTACCTTTAATTTCAATAGCCCCTAAACGTCTAATGGATCGTGTCCTCTGGCAATGGAAAGCAAAATAAGAGTTTCAACAATCTTGATGATGATACTGTATTAGTACAGACATTAATAGTCTACCTGTTAACAGTAGTTTGTATCTACCGTATAGTATGCTGATGCGCATTACGCTCTCCGCATATGCGATTGTAATAAATAACTTCTATACTCCTTGCTTGAGTTGAAATATATGAGAAATTATCTTACTTCTATGAAAGTTGGAAAATAGTGTTAACATCTTTTAGTATATCATGTATGAAAACTTGAGCAAAAGTAAAATTCTGAAACTTTCCGAAATTGAGTATAATATTCACATGGGCTAATATTGCTTATTAAAATGTTCGTTTACTGAAGTAAATCGTTTTACGATGATAATTTCGTTGCCTGTGAGGTTATTTTTTCTGGGGGTACATAGAATTATAAGCAATAACAAGCCAAAATGTAATACCGTGTAGTAAAAATAAAATGTAAATATTTGCTACGGCATTTAAATATCATAATCTACCTGTGTATTTAGTTGACTTAATTGGTAAGTTTAAATGGTCAAGGGAATTGTATGATTTTGTCCACCCTCGAAAGGAATTTATTACCTTTGAGTTTATTACTACAGGTAGATAAATCTTTAAATTGACATGTCTATGAAATGCTGACAGCATTAGTATTTAAATTCAATACTTTCTAGATTTTCAGATATTTTAGTTTTAACATAGAGAAGTATGTACGTACACATATAATGTCTGTCAACCATTTTCTTAGCGGTTGCAGTCGCAGTCTGCAGTACCCAAAATGTATGAACTGAACTCTATATCTGTTTCAAAAATAAGTTGCTTTGTCTTTATTATATAGCGCCGAACTTTGGCTTCCAAAATCTATAATAAAAGCGAGCAGGTACACGGTGGGAAATATTAGCGCCCAAAGAATATCTATCGGAATATAAATTCTAGTCTATGTCTGAGCCAAGTTCAGGTCAAGTGACCCTGAAAAATTCTTGGAAGAACATAAATGCACAAGTGCATTATTTACTTTAAGATATATAGTATAATTCAGGTTTATTTCAAAGAGGGAAAAAGGACTGCAGCATGTTGGGTCTACTCTGCCGCTCATTTTCCACAGAGAAGAATTTCTTGGGTCTTCTACTATCTATAACCTACTTAGAAAGTATATTGACTTTATAAAGCCGCAGTGAAGAGGGATTTAGAGGACCGCATACCGTTCAAGTTGACCTTTAATTCTATAATAAAGATTTTCTCAGTGAATTACAAGACAGCTTTACTTGTACCTTTAATTATGGGTAGAATGCACTATGTATACCTGCAGGTGTTCATTTCCCAGAAAAAGATAATTAAAAATAGGGTCCTCGTACCTGGCATTGTAAAATGCAAAGACAAACAGTCGCTCTTCTTCTTCAAATAGGTGTTGAACCGAAATGATAATTTCTCTGAACAGTAGTGCTAAACCAGTTCCATGATTGATAATTTCTCTAAACAGTGCTAAGCCAATGTAACGATAAGTTCCAACCTAAGCGCATTTTAGTATTAATATTGAAATGGCTCAGCAACTTACCGAAGAACAGATAAGACATATCCAAATGAGCCAAATGAGTCAAATGAGAGTCAAATGAGTCAAGCGGTTCAGCAAGGTTTACTGTGAGTTAATAAAATGTTAATTTAAGTGGACAATAAATTAACATTTTGTATTTTTGACTAACTTGCAGAAAAATGCCGTTGACAATTGCGTCGGTTTTCAGTTTCATTCCGACCAACCTATGGAGATCTCTGAAGAAATTCGTGACCAAGGATTCCACCGTTGTGTTCGATATTCCATTCAAGTTATCAACCAAGTATACACCCGCGTTACTACTAGTGATGATGTGTTTGTCATTCGCAAATCAATTCGTTCGCAATGTGGAGTTGGACTGCGCCACCAGTGGCGGTGGAGTCAGCACTGGAAATAGCCGAAATGGCTACGGCCAAGGAGGAGATTCAGAACTCAATGATTTCTGTTGGAATCATGAGACCTTCTTGGTCGTCAGAGCATTACAACCGGAGATGAGGGGATTGGTCACTTACCCGGGAGTGTCTGGGTACAACAAGATGACTGACAACTTATTAAGACAACGATACTACAAATACGTTTGGCTCATTTTGGGAAAACTCATGGTTATCTCATTTCTCCCCTACTTCTTCTGGAAGGTAAGCAATTATTAGTAATTACTTTTACTTTGTAGGCTTCATTAAGTTAGGAAGAAAATAGAATTTAGAAAATCAACATTCACTGTTATCTTCTTTAGCGCAGATTTTAGTTTGGTAATTTCTTAATACTTTGGATTTATCTGTCGAGTATTTCAAACCCACAATAACTATAGACTTGCGTTTTTCGCGCCAGAATGAAAACACGTTTCCATATAAAACAAATTCTTTAACTCTGAACACCATTTTAAACCTTGTTCAAATAAGCATAAATTGAATTTTATTTTAAGTACCACAATTTGATTTACGTCATAACACGTTATATTGTATTATTGTATAATATTTCTTTCTAAAATTGGGGTAAACTTATGACAAATTTTAATTAAGGCTGCCGAGTTAAATTGCAAGCATTAATGTAATTAAGGAAACTAGGGAGTTAAAGTAGTGTTAATTTGGCACTGGTGAAGTATATGGTAAAACAAGTTTCCTGATTTTGACGAAGCAAGTTACTTTTTATAGCCAAGTATGGTAAAAGAGCATACTTTTGACCGAAGAAATTAAAGTCATAATTTACAACGAATTCCTGATTAGATTATTCCTATATATTTGAGAGAGGGAATTCAATGTTTCACAAAAGTCGACTAGAAGCGGTTATTGAACTACAAAAAGGTGTCTGCGGTATTGCGTCTCACAAATAGCAGATTATTATAATCCTTCTAAATCCCCGCTGGCAATTTAGTTGTAGTCCAACTCCCCTTGGCAATTTGCCCAATAAGAAATGTAAATTTAAGTGCCCAGTAGTTTTAATTTACAATTTTGTCTCCAGGATAGTTTTTAATCCAAAATTTTTAATTAACGAATTATAAATACTTTATAATTTGTGATTAAAGCTTTGATAGCATAAATATAATTTTCTTACAGCAAAGTTTAATTCTTGAATAATAATGTTACAGGTGTATGCTACAAAAAAGATAAAGCCGCTGGTCGCCATAACAGGATCGGAAGAAGTTTCGACTGAAGATCAGCGCCTGGCTTATTACTTAGAAACCATAGGATTCAATGGAAGTTTCGGGAACTTCTATTTATTTTGTAAATTATTTGCGACTGTGTCCCCTTTCGCACAGTGGTACTATTTATGTGGGTTCCTCGGTAGTAGGTACAAACTCTACGGGGTGGACGTACTACTGAATTTTATGGACGAAGCGGCCCCCTGGCCGAACCCAATGGACGCTCTATTTCCAAAAATGGCAAAATGTGAATGGAGTCGCTACGGATACGGCGGGGATATGGAGGTGAAATCTGCTCAATGCCAATTGCCCATGAATAACATTACACAATGGACATTCTTCGTCTTTTGGTGGTGGACTGCATTCATCCTTCTACTGAATGTCCTGTCTCTGTGTAAATTAGTTCTCTTTTACTTCTCTCCCTGTCGGCGTTATCAATACCGCAAGTTCGTGGGTGCAGCCTGTCGAGAAAGCGTGGAGGAAGCGAGAACTTACATGAGTCACGGTCACAATGGACAAACTCCGAAAGTTTTAAAACACAAAAAGCGGGACGTAATTGATGTGAATCTTGCTTTTGGAGACTGGTTGGTTCTTGGGTTCCTAAAACGGAATTTGGCGGACTGGCAATTTCGGGAGTTTGTTCGGAAAATGGTGACGACTGAAAATATAGTTCTGCAATTGAAGCAAATGCCGATTATTGTCACCCACGCGACTCCAGTTCCATCGTGTCCTCCGAAGGAAGTAGAAGAATGGGCAATTGACCAACCGGATGGGAAACACATGCAAATCGGATTTATTCCGTCCGTTCTCCCTCCGAATGGCGACAGTCTCCCTAGTTACTCTGCATGCGAAACAGTGTCAACTGATTGTGACACAGTTCCCTCCTCGTCGTCATCGTCGGCGGAATCGGACGGAGGCGTCCCAACCAAAAATCAACAAATCAATCAGAAATACGCTTTTAATTTAGCAAAACCGGTTAAAATTGACCGGGTCAATCTAAACACACACAACCCGAAGAAGAACAAGAATGACAAAGATGCAAAAAAGGGTGTCGCCCCCAGTAGGCCAAAAGTCGCCTTGAAATCCAAGAAAGATCGTTATCAGGACGAAGAGTGGGGTTACCCTCCTTAATTTAAAGGGGAGGGGCAGCAAGCTCCTCCTCTAAATTTGGACCTACCGAGGCAGGCGAAATGTTATCTCAAGAAACCCTATTTGCTCAATGTAATAATCTCATGATCAAGAAATTGGCATTTATAATTTGTGCCAAAATTCTGGGGATTTACAAAATGGTCGTGTTTTAGTGTTTTAGCTATAAGTTTTAGTATTTACATTTGTGCCAATTGTGCAATGCAATTTTTGTATTTAGTTAGTATGGGTTTTATATTTTTATAATATTGTGGCAAAATAATTGTAAAGGTCTGCACTTGCATGTGCCAGATACAAAATTATCAAAAATCATGACTTTTAAATATTTGCAGGAATTATCGCTTCTCTTACTTTTAGTGTCCTATTAGTGTTATAATTAATGTTCTGTGATAAATTAATTCATACAACGAATTAGTTACTAAAGCGAACGTTGGCAGCTATAGTGCGACTTAAAATATTCAGAATTTCCAATTTATCACTTTTAGTTAACTAAGTATGATTATATTACGCATTGAACGGTTGTAAATTATTTTATTATGCGTCCTTTGTCCTTATTGTCTCAATTTGGACCAATGTGTGTTTTTTATGGGTTTTTTACTTAAATTTTAAAAGGAGTCTTTCACACGGTAATCATAAATTATACGACACACAATTGTACAGAGCACAACAAACTGTTGTCATGCAGTGTTAAATATATCTGGGATGTTTTAAATATTTGTTTATCAGCATGTTTTATTTGTACGATTTTGTTATGGGTTAAAATAGAAATTGAATAAAAAATGAGTGAATTTTTAAAATTTTCTTTTAATTCGACTTACTCCGTTAATAAAATCGTTAAAAAAGGAAAATAAACACTGTTATTAGGAAATAGGAAATTTAGTACCATAATAAAGCAGAAATCTAATAATCGACTGTAGTGTAGTAAATTAGCTGTCTTCAATCTGGAGACCAATTATCCATTAAAGATTGCGTACTTTTTGAAATTAGGAAAAAATATAGTCGTGTAGCGAAAAAACTTTTCCAATGTAACAATACTATTCATAGGTTACAATCCTAAAAGTAAAATAATTATTGCCTAGCTATATAATTATTCTTGATAGTTTTATTATTGGAGAGTGTACTACTGTACCCTTGGATATTTCCCACACTTATTTTCACAATTCACAACGGGAAATTATTTGCGTATATGATGACAATAAACACAGCAGGTACATGAACTCATTATGCCAATGCAAGCACTCAAAGTAAAGATAATTGTAGAATTAATGCTTGCAAAATAAAATGTATGGAATATTGGTTCTTGCGTAAACAGCAGATACTAGAAGGGCTGTTTCTGTGATGCAATTATGTGGAGATATGGTAGACATTGCATTATAGGGTTAATTTAATCTAGTTGCAACCCTCTTCAATAACTTAGTGGTATGGCAAACAGTTTGTCAACATCATCAGCCAGTATTAAATAAATATTGCATTTCTAGGAACATTATTAAGTTCTCCGCTAATTCCAACGTAAATATCTTAGCCGTTGAATCTAGTAAACTCATAAAGTTCCATAATCGTATGCCAGTTGAACTGGTCCACTGCCAATATTTTCTTTATTCGTTAAGTTGATTGTAATTTTTAAAAAATGCTGAGCAAACTAATTTTCTATTGCTGCATTTTGAATGCGATGCCAATATTTTCTTTCGTAACTGATATTACTTATGATGATATATATCTTGTGGGAGACAGTTTAACGCAAAACACCGTTGAAAAACTAGTAGAAAGCGGAACAGGTAAGCCTAATATAGCTACATCATCATTATTTATTTACTTACTTAAAGCAATAAAATTGTGATATTTATAGGAACTGGACCGCTAGCACTCGATGTTTTAAAAAATAATCCAAACGTTGCTTATATTGGGAAAATTGATAATAAACATTACTACATCGATAGAACAAATGTAAGAATGGCAGCTTATGAATTTTTTACTTCTATGTTTAGTAAGTAAAATTTTCATGAAAAGCGAATGAATTTCACATGTCTAAGTATCAGTATCTAATATCTAATTGCGTAATTGTATTGTTCTAATCATTGAAACAATTCTTTGCTTTGACAAATTAGAATTTTTAAAGACATTTAATTCTATCTTTATTTCTATACTTTATTGAATATTTTAGGCAACATGGCCAGAAGGAAATGACACGTGTAATGACCTTGGAATGAAAATGGCAACTCTCCATAATAAGTCCGAAAGTGACTATGTGTATTCACGCTTAAAAAGTTCTGATGGTAAATATTTAATTAGCAAAATATATTTAAATACTGAACTGTATCATAACGCCAGATGAAAAGTTACATAACTTTGCTATGTAAAAGTGTATTGTGTTTATTAAGGCCCTTTACAGTACTTTCAAAAGTTATTCAAAGAAATTAATGAAAATGGGGATAATATCACTATAAATTATACTTTGCAGGTATTGTTTGGACTGGAGCCAAAATACGACATAACTATTCTCACTATAGATGGACATCTGACAGTAGTTCCATGTTCAGGACAACGTTGTGGGCATTTAACAATACTGACACAGTTCTGGTGTTCGATGTGCGAAGAGATACACCATCATCCAACATGTTTACTGTGTCCCTAATGGATGACAAAGAGTTGTATCCAATTTGTTTTATTAAATCAGCTGATTAAAACGGAAATTGTAAAAAAATATTTTAAAACACATAATTTGTTCGACAAGAAGCTAAATATTTCAGCATAATGCAGAAACAATAAACACAATTCTGAAAAAGAAAAGGTGAAAAACGAAAAATATAATTTCAATTGTAAAGGAACTTTATTCAGTACAATTCGTATCAGTCTTAGAAATATTTGTTGTTAAAATATTCTTGAGCTTGGTTAGTTATTCAATGTTTCAGAAAAAATTACTTGTGCTTTCGAAGGCTGTTTGAATTTCGGCAAATTCTACGGAATAGTTCATATTCATAATCAACCTCCGGGTGAATCATTTTCATTAGTACATACATGATGCTGTAAATGTAAACGAAAACTTCCTCCCACAGGTATTGTAGTCAAAATTTCCTGGAATTCTTTCATGGATTTTCTTTTGAGAAGGATAAACAATTTTTTACCGCAACAACCACAAGAAAGCCGTTTTTCAATTTCTTCTGAAGATCTTATAGCCAGGGAAATCTAGAATCCGAACGATTTACATTTTAATCAAATACGGCACTTCAGAATACACAAAATAAACATAAAATTGAAAGATAGGTAAACAAATTTTAAAATTGCCGTTTACGGTTACTAATTTTCAGTGTATAAAAGATTAATTAAAAGTACAACCTTTCCGTCTTTGATATTCTGCTTTGATTTATTCGGATTTAATAATCCGATTTTTCTATTTTATTCCTTGCATTATTTTTTATTGTGTAAGACTTGTCCGCTTCAGAATCAGATTCAATGTTGTTTGTTTCCACAAAAGATATCTCACTATTACCTTCAACTTCAAATTGATTCCGTTTTCAAATGGTCGACTTCATATTTTACGAAGGTGACAACAGGACAGTCACCCCAACGAGTAATCTTTGTGAATATAATTTTGTGTATTGCAAAGCAAGGAGAATTAAAGCGAGATCATTCATTGTCGTCATTGTCAGTATCTCTTTCTATTTTACACTCCATCCATACCTGTAAAATACGGCAGGCGTTAGTAGGGAGATACCCTCCCTGGCGCGAAGCGCCAGGGCGATACCATACCTGGCCCGAAGGGCCAGATCGGAATTTAAATATGATTTTATTTTAAAATTTCATGTTTTTGTTAAAAAAACAATAACTTAAGTGCACAAAATAATTTAATTTATGACTTAATGACTATTTCTTCATTAGTAAATAATTTTTCCCCCACAATACCTTCATTTTACAAGTAATATAACGTCTTTTAAGCCCCGCCCACATGAATTAAGCCCCGCCCCCTCAAAAATTTTTCGTCCCTTCGGGCCGGTAGAAGGGCCCTTCGGGCCGTCCGGGAGGTACCCGTCGCCACAGTAAGGGAAGTACCCCTACCTACGCCTTCTCTATTTTACAGGTATGACTCCATCGCCGCTCCATAAGAATTCCATCGCCGCTCTAGAAATTAAAATGAAAACCTTTCAGGTTATGCAACAACATTTACATAAACATTACTACACTACTTTATTATTTAATTTTCGAATTTTCGTTTTTTACCTGTTAACTGCAGTCAGCAGAGCCAAGAGAAATTTAAAGGCTTCCAATCTGGTTTTTTCAGCGACAGATTAAAATGATTCATTCAGAAAAATTCCTACCAGGATTAGAAATATTTGTTGTTAAAATCTTCTTGGGGTTGTTGGTTAGTTAGTCAAGAACATCGAACAGCATCTGAATACCTTAATCGGCAATAATAAGTAAAAAATCGAGTTTTCTACTCCTTTTGAGAATGTCGTAACTTGGTGTGTCTCTTCAAAGATTGAGAAGCAGCAAATGCCCTTCCACATAAACCACATTCGAAAGGTTTCTCACCCGTATGCGTTCGGACATGTAATTTTAGGTGGGCACTTTTTATAAACCTTTTGTCACAAAAATCACATTTGTAGTTCTTTTCTCCAGTGTGTTTTTTGATATGATAGCTTAAAGATGAAGAAGAAAACGTTTTGCCGCAAATGTGACACCCGACAATTCTATGTTCTTTGGGCAATGGCAATGCTTTGGGTTTCTTTTCGCGTTTCCCTTCGTGTTGCTCTTTGGTATGCCTCGCTAAGAAATTAGCACTAGAGAAATTTTTAACACAAATGGAACAATGGAATGAATCGTCAATTCTGATATTGTGAGACTTTTGATGATTTCGTAAGGAAGATGAAGTTGGGTAAATTATCCCACACGTCTCACATTTAAACTCCATTCCTTGACTTAAATCATTGTGGTTCTTCAGATGAACATTTAAATTACATCTAAAGCGAAATCTTTTTTCGCAAATTTCGCATTGAAAAGGCAATTCCCAGGTGTGAATCCGGAGGTGATTCTTCAGAGAGTGAGGGCGTCCAAAGGCTTCACTACAAAAGTGGCACTTGTAAGGGGTCTCTCCAGTGTGTGTTATTCCGTGCTTCTTTAAAGAACTGCCATCTCTAAAGGTTTTCGGACAATATTCGCACATAAATCTCTGTCCTCCGTGAACTCTGTACTTGTGCTCTTTGAGGCTGCCTAAATTTCTGCAAATTCTGCCGCATACCTCACATTCACAAGATTTATCTCCAATACGACTCTTTTGACTCCTCTCTTTAATATCTTTCTCCGTGTGAGTCAGAAGATGCTGCTTTAATTGTTTTATTTGTAATATCTTCATGCCACAGATATGGCATTCGAAAGACTTTCTTTTGGTTGTATGAACACTTTCATGGCGTTTTAATCGACTGGCCATTGCAAATACTCTGCCGCAGATTCTACAAGAATGCGATTTTTCAATTCTCTTCGAAGATCCCATAATCTCTTCTTCTTGTTTAACCTCGTGTTGCTCATTCATATGCCGGGCAAACGGGAGCTTCTAAATACACAAGATACACATAACATCGAACGAAATGTAAACAAATTTTAAAATTTCCTATTACAGTTACTAAATATCAGTGCAGGTAATAACACTAATTCATTTTACTACCTTCCCGTCTTTGGAATTTTGCTTTGCTTTACTTCGGATGGAATATTTCGATTTTCTTTTTTTCTTCTTTCCATTACGGAGTAAGATTTATTCATTTCACCAAATAAAAAACCAGCTAATTTTTGATTTGTAACTTATGTATCTGAAAATTCATTAAAAAGGAAAAGAAAAATACATCTTCTTTCACTGTTTTGAAATATTGCCCCCCTAAGGGGATATGACCCCCAAACTTTCAAGAGCTGTGGTTCGGCCATCTTACCACCAAAAAATCTGAAATTTGTTTTAAAAATCATCGGACTGAATTATCTGGACAGGTTTTTGGATTCATCTCATAATAACATCTTCTTCATAAAAATCTTTTTTTCGAAATTTCGAAAAAAACTTTTTTTGTCATTTTTATATTTTTGATTCAAATCAGACATGTTGGGCTACATAAATTGTAATTTTTATGTTTGGTGACCTTTGACCTTTGTCAGAGGTCAAAGGTCACCTTTGTGGTTTTTATGTATGTCACAGTGTGACACATCATTCAGTGCCTACATAGTCCACTGAATAAAAATATGCAGTTACATTGGTCCAAAGTTGTTCCTGGGGCCGCCTATGAATAAAAACTAACAGGAAGCCGTAACAGAAGCGCGCCAGAGTTTGTACTCCGGTTTAAGGATTTTTTTACGTTTTTATTTATAGGTGGCCCCAGGAACAACTTTGGACCAATGTAACTGCATATTTGTATTTAGTGGACTATGTAGGCTAATTGTTGCTAAAAGTTGCTAATTCTTACCAATTAGACTTCTGTGGATTTTATCTAGTCGGACACCCGTCAATAAATGGTCCACAAAAGCAGAGTCGATGCGCTGCAAATTAATCACCGCAGTCTTCAAAACAATGGGCGAGTCTATCATAGTGACTGGATTTTCTTCCCCGCAAAGTAAAGTCAAAAGCTTGACCATTAAGTATGTTAGATTTTTATGCATCAGTGAATGTTGTGGTCTTCTGCAAGTTCTGCATACCAATGTCACCGAGTTTTAAAACTGTGACCCTAAAAATTCCAAAAAGTAATTGTTAGTGAAATGGTAAAGTAACGGTAATAAATTGATTATAATAAATACAACAGTAAATTGTTCACTTACTTCCAAAATCGTTTCCATATTGTATTGTTGTATGTAATCAGTAATCAGTGTCTTTTTTTCGTGATGACGATGACAAAGTTTGCGGAATAAAAACAAAATAATTTTTTGAGGTGAAGAATAAATCATTGGAAATTTATATTCCAATTTTATCCCGCGGCAACGCATGAGAGCAGATTTTAGTTTATAGTAATTGTTAACTTTTGTGTACCTTTGAGCAGGCAAACACAAAGCGTCTGTTTTGCTTTCACAAACGTTACTCTGAACAAAAATAATTCCAAAAACTAATTCCAAATAACATTTCCTCTAAAACCAAAGTTATTAATATACGGTACCGTAGTTTCTTTTTTATATAACGTCAATAGTTTTCTAAATTCTAATGAAATCATTTGCTTAGCTAAACAGCTTTTAAATTCATGAACGCCGATATGCGATACCTTATATATAGGTTTTCACAACTTCTCGTATTATAAATTACTTTTAAATATTCAAATACGGTGATTAATGCATTTTGGGGATAATAATTCATTAAATTGTACTTTTATAAACACTGTCTAGACTAGAAACAAAATACTATTTACTCTCACTGATATGATGATGATGATGCACATCCGACTTTAGTATCAAAAGAGTCACTCAGGTATGGAGATAGTTATTTTAAAATTCACTCAGAACCACTTATGGAAATTATAACATTATAGTAAGCAATTGAGTATCTGTACTTGTTTGTATTTTCAACTCTATGGCATTGGAAACATCATGTTATAATCCCCATAAGTGGTTCTCAGTAAATTTTATAAACAACTATTTCCATACCTGGTGTAGCTCCTGGTAACCATGGTTTCAAATTACCTTGATAAAATCAAAACTTAACTATCCTCACTGTAGTATACCTAGTCCAGTATCGTGACCACAGGTAAGGTATTAATTGCCAGTTTAAACCTTTCATATATGATAAGAAAACTCGAGTTAATTATTTCAATCCGTTAAAGAAGTCTTGTTAAACATCAAGCATATGGATTGAACATTCCTATTAGGTATAATAATAATAATAATTTATTAGTCAACATCTCACAATTATAAGAAACATTACAATTTGAATGAGTTTTTCAGAAGATATCTACATTAGTCATGGTTGTATATTACATTCTAGTTTCTGCAGGTATACTATGGTACAATTGTATTGTTTATTGCAGCTTCTATACATGACAGATTACATATCTTTCTGGCATTTTTTTCTTTAGCAAGTATTGATTCTTGTAGTTGTTCAAAAAGTAAGTATGTTTTTATCTCTTTCTTGAAAGTGCTTTGTTTCTCTTTTGTTTGTAGAGGCTCTGGAAGTTCATTCCAAATAGCGTGTGCGTTTTCATAGAAAGATCTACTACCATACTTATTCTTTGGTATTGTGTTTGCAGATATACAATTGTTATTTCTTAAAGCATATGTGGTTAACTTATCTTTTTTTATTATGTAATTCTTAAAATAGCTTGGACAAAAATTATATACAATTGAATGACAAAGATTAAGTGCACATTTTTTATATATTGATTTTGGTAAAAGCCACATTAGTTTGGTTGACATATCTTCTTTTATATTGTCGTGATAACCTTTAACTAATACCAGTCTCGCAGTTTTTCGTATAACATTTTCAAGAATCTTTATGTCTGTTTTATTTGCTGATCCCCAAATTATGGCTAAATAATGAATTTTAGATAATATTAATGCATTGCATAAGAGACGCAAAGTGTTTTGGGGCAGGATTCTGCTCAGAGGATACAAAGATTTTATGAGTGAGTGACATTCTCCTGATATTCTATTAATATGGTTGCTCCATGAGAGTGACGGGTCAAATGTACATCCCAATGTTTTAAGTGTATCAGAGTTTGTAATTCGTATGCCCTCAACTTCTATTTCAAAGCTACCTATTTCACTTATGGTGGATGGATTTCCAATTACTAGCGTTTGGGTTTTACTTATATTAAGTGACATGCCATTTCTCTTCATCCAGCTATTAATGAGTGTTAAGTCATTAATTAGGTCATTTTGCATATTTCTAAGATTTTTAGGCTTGCCAGCAATGCAGAGATTTGTATCATCCTCAAATAAAATAGCGATACATTTTTGAAGTACTAATGGCAGGTCATCTATGTAAATAGAAAATATTAGTGCAGAGCATACACTTCCCTGTGGACAACCTCTTGAGGTGAAAATAATCTTTGATTTTTCATCGTTTTCTCCTTTCACATATTGACATCTTTCTGATAAAAAAGATTTAAACCATTTTGGGTCAATTCCATACCAGAAAGTATTCCCTGATCAGGACATCAAATGCCTTGCGCAGGTCAAGTGAAACTAGGATACATATTTCATCTTTATTTAATTTATTGTACATAAATTCTGTGAGTGCTATAATTGCATGCTCCGTAGAGTGTGCTTTTCTAAAACCGAATTGTCCTTTATATAGTAAGTCATTGAGATGAAAATAGTCAGAAAGTTGTTCGTAAACGCATTTTTCTGTTAATTTGGCTAAAAAGGGTTGTATTGATATCGGTCTGTAATGTTCAGGTAGTAATGGGTTGCTTATTTTTGGTATTGCAGTGACTGCACTTACTTTGAATATTGCAGGGAATTCTGATTTGAGTATACTGTTATTGATAATGTTTGTTATGATTTCATAAACTGTGGGGCATTCAATAGCTATTTTTATCATCTTTGGTGCTATACCCATGGAATCAGTGCTCATTTTGTCTAATTTTTTTAGTTTCTTCATGACTAAGAATAAATCCCGGCTATTTATAGTTCTAATTGTAAACTTTGAATTTACTTCCTGTATCTCAGTAGGTTTATCTAGATTTTGTATTTCGTATGGCTCGTTTGATACAGTACAAAAGTATTCATTCATAATATCTGGGCTAAACTTGCATTGTGTAAATTGTGTTATTTCGCTTTTTCGTTTAAAATTGGAGTTTATTGTATTCCATGCGCCATTCTTTTTTATTTGATCATCTATGCTAGATTTTTTATCAGTATTAAGTGATTTGTTGAAATTAATTTTTGCTTGTTTAAAAGTCATACGATTGTCTTCTGAGTTACATACAAGATAATTTTTGTATGCTAGTTCTTTTAGTTCCTGATGTACTTTAGATTGTTCAGAAAAAATAAATGGATGCTCTTTAGGGGTAAAGAAGCCAGTTTTAAGAGGCGCATGTTTGTCGTAAATATTTAATAATGACTTGACAAAACATTCTATTTTATTCGTCAGATGGATTTCCTTATTTGGAATCTGACATAAGTCTTTAGCAAAAATTTCTAAGTTGATTTTCTCATAAGCTCTGAAACTAATTTTAGTTTTTTTCAGTGGTAATTTGTTGCATTTTCTTATTGCGTAGCAGGCATTGTGATCGGATATAAGAGGAGCTAATGTTCCACTTTCTATGATATTTTGAGGATCATTTGTTAATATTAAATCAAGACGTGCGTTTTCTCTAGTAGCAGAATTAATTACTTCAGTAACAGAATTTCTTTTTAGCATTGCCATGAAACTCCTTATGTGAGTTTCGTCTTGGTTCTCTAAGTGAATATTAAAATCACCACATATATGAAATGCTTTCTTAGTGTTTGCACATTCTTGGATGAGATTTTCAAAAAAGTGAATATCATCATATGTTAAATAGAACTTTGGACGATATATAAAAGTTATTAAGATACTTCTGTATTTGGATAGTTGTACAGTGGCAGAAATCTCTTGAATACTATCAGGGGCTGAAATAGGTGATTTTAGTTCAAATTTTTTAAAGTTAATTGAGGATTTGTAATAAATGGCAACGCCCGCACCACCACTTGTTCTATCCTTACGTATAATACTATATCCATCTATAGAAGTTAGGATTATATCTGAAGAGAGCTTCGTTTCAGTTACACATAGAACGTCATAATCATTGTCATTTATAAATTTTTGGATTTTAATGGTTTTATATCTTAAGCTATTTACATTCAAGTGGCCAATTTTTAGGTTCATCTGTTTTTCTTTTGTTTCACTTTGTGAAAAGAAGGTTCATTGTGACTTCCATACAGTTGTATGGGTAGTTTAGTTCGGTGCGGTCTGCCTACTGGAGTAATTTCTTTGGTCTTTGTTTTCTCATTTGGAAGTGTAGTGTGCTTAGAGGTTACACTGTTTCTAGTTTGATTTCCTACGTTATGAGAGGCCTGAGTTCTTGTATGTGTGCTTATATTATGGAAATTTTGGTTCGGAGTAATACTAATAGCAACAGGACATTCATGGGGTGTTGTTTACTTTCCGAGGTGGTTTGACTGGGCATATTATGATTATGAGTATTAACTAGAGGAGGATTCCTGATATTAGAAGTACCACTTATGGGTTCAGCTTCATTGTTTATAACAATGTTAGCTTTATGGTGAATAGATTTTTTCAAGATATTGTCACTAAAGTCATGAAGTGTATGCTCAGCATATAACCCAAGTTCATTGTACCCACTAACTATAATGCAGTTTCCATTTATGTATGCGTTTGGGTTCTCTTCTCTGATTTGTAAAAGTTTCTCTCGTTTGGCTTTCGCTATTTGACATTCATTTATAGTAAGGTCAGGAGTGATAAAAATATTACGCATATTAGGTGTTTTGTTTAGCCATTTGGAGTTAAGAAGTAAGTTCCTTCTTTCTACTGTTGAATAAATTGTTACTTTAACTATTACAGGCTTTGTGTTTACAATTATAATACCCCTGATTTGGGTTACTGGCATTTTTAAGTATGAAGTAATATTTAGAACTGCATTACATACAAAGTTATAGTTGTATGGATTTACCGTTAATCCTTAATAATAACGTTGTACTGTCTTTCATTTACATTAACCTTTTCATGCAGATAATCGATTTTATCATTTGTCTCTCTGGAGTTTACACAAATAAGGTCAAATTCTCTTGAGAGATCATTTAAATTTTTACTTAAGTCATCTTTCAGAGATATTATTTGCTGCTCCAGGGAATCAATTTTGTTTTTTAAAGAATTTATCAATTCAGAATTGTCGTTGCATGCAGTACACTTTGTACACTTTTTGTTCATTATGATGAAATGCGAATTTAACTAGACCTGTTGCAGTTAACTTAGTTTAGGTTCCGAGGTCTTGAAATTATTTTTGTTGGTGAGTACTACTTCTCCTGTTTCTTGTAGTAGTAAAGTTTTCAGAAACGGCTCCTCTTTATCGGTAAGATTCTTCTTTACGGCCTTTGACCGGTTCAACTTGACTCAGGTTATCCTGTCAAGGGTTTTACAATGGGAGGCTGTACCTCTTGGTTAGGTTTACAGCAGAAAGGGGATTGCGATTGGTAAGCAGCGTTAGCGTAAGCAATACCAAGCTAAGCAAGAGCAAGCGGAGCGAAGGCAATTGACAACCTTCCAGTCTCGAGTGTAAATCGAATGTGAGTGTAAATCGAATGTGTATATAGGTATATTTGATATTGGTTTGCTATAGTCCTAGTTAAACACGACATGTGAGTTTACTTATTATTAACTTATTCCTTGGATACGCATAAGAATAAACTAAAACATTCAATGTGGTATTAGGATTTTCCATGCCTTCACAAATATATTGAAACTATATTACCAGTTTAGTTTGCAAACAACATTAGAAATGTTACGACTTGATAGTGCTGTACAAGGGCAAAACTCTTTCCTTTTTAAAACTATCTTTGGATACTGTGAACGGTAGTTTTATTCCGTACTTTTCATACTTTTCTTTTACAGGATTCAGAGACCAAATTTCCGAATTTGATTTCTACTCCAAAGCCGTGCTTATTTTGCCTCACAAAGGTATAATAATTTATTCATTTACGTATGGATAGCTTTTATATAAAAGAGAAATTGTGTGAAACGGAAAAATATGCAATAAAAATTTTAGTGGAAAAATAAAAAAATGTCTCAATAAACGATATGACAAGGGTCAGAGTAAACATACTGTAAGTTCATGTGAGTTTCATGTGAGTTTTCTAACTACTGATGATTTTGTAATGCACTTTGTGCACCTACATAACGCGTATTTTTGTAATTCCACACAGAATGAAATTATGATTGTAGCTACTGTATAAAATTTAGTTGTTATTAGTTGTAGTAAAACCCATGAATTTTCGCTTTGTTGATTTGGATTCCATATAACATCATTACAGTATTATTACAATAAATATTTCTTGATATAATTATAATTCTGAAGGCTCTTAATTCATAAGAAATAAAATTGTCATTTCATTTAAACCAGCGCTTCCGTCAACTCGTTGATGAACTGAACGGCAGTTCTGCTGGAGTTTTGCATCTAAATAAGGAGGGTCGTTAATCCTGAAATAGAGAGAATATATGTCAAATAAGATTAGGTTTCACTGCATGAACTACGAAGCAAGATATTCTTGAATATAATTTTGTGAGACGGTTTAAAATACCTTCTAAACGACAAGGGTATATGTATAGGGAAAATATTATCTTTGCAAAAAATTTTCATCACTCAATACACAGACTAAAGAAGATGTTAATAAATACCATAATCCATATACAGTGTTGGCCAGAAGTCACGCATCATTGGGATATAACATTACGTGTGGCCAGAAATTACGCATCATAGGGAATTTACATTATGGGTGGCCAGAAGTCATGCATCATAGGGAAATAACATTAGTGTTTGGAAGGCGCCTGTTCCATTCAATAATCAACTCCAATGAATCTTTATTTGAGCAGGATAACACTTTTTTGTAAGTTCTTTTTATCGAATATGAGTATCATTTGTGCGATGAAGCTTTCGAAGAAAGAAAGAATGGAAGTGATAATGTTGGCCGGACGTCCAGGCTTATCCACCAGAGCCGTGGCAGCAGGATTCGTTTGGAGATATCCTGATAAGGCCATCCACCAATCAACAGTTGTTCGATTGGCTAGCAAATCCAAGAAGACAGGTTCTACAGCTGATGCCCCTCGGTCTGGGGCTTTTAAAACTGCCACAAACCCAGAGGTTGCAGTCACAGTTCAAACAAAATTCTAGCAAAGTCCAAGAAGAACACTAAGGGAAGTAGCAAGGGATTTTAACATTTCAAGATCCAGTGTTCGTCGTATCCTGAAATTCCATCATTTTAAACCACATAAAATGAAAATTCTACAGGCTCTAAAACCAGAAGATCCAGCTAAGAGAATCGCATTTTGTCGCTGGGCGCAGTCAATTTTGGACACAATCATCGTTAAATTCTTTACGGAGACGGTAAATGGTGACACGTATCTTGATTTGCCAATGAACGAATTGTTACCGGAACTGGACTTCAGAAAAAGGTAAAGGACTTAACTTAAGTCCTTCACCTTTTACACCAATGTTATTTCCCTATGATGCGTGACTTCTGGCCACCCGTAATGTTAATTCCCTATGATGCGTAATTTCTGGCCACACGTAATGTTATATCCCAATGATGCGTGACTTCTGGCCAACACTGTAGTTATATTTTGATCTGTTGCACATGCTGAAAATAATACAGCTGCAAACATCACTGTTATGATACAACATTAAACCTTGCCCGAGCAAAGCAAACTAATGCGGATGTTATCTACTTTGTTCTCAATTATATCCACTCTGTAAAGAGGTTGTTGTTGATGTATAGTGATGTAGTATACATACAATGAAGACGTGACACAATCTATAATTCATTTAAAAAGCGATCGCTGTCTCATAAGCTTTCCTTGCAGCATCTGTCCACACTTTAATAAATAAATCCACCTCAAGGATGAATACAAAGTTTACGACGAATACGATGCATATAATACTATTGGAACTTCTTCACTTTAATCCATTCAAATGGCCTACAAAATGTGTTTCCAGTTCTATAGGTAAATATTGAACTCATCATTAATGTCCATTTCAATCATGTAAACTTCACAGATTACAAAGTATAACACATGAAAATTAAATTCATTCAAGAGCATGGCCAGCCCTGTAATCAAATTCAGATAAAGTTTTTGATAACGTAAAGCAGGCAAAGGTTAATTGTTTTGCTGACGATACAGGTGGAAATGTGCTACAAGAATTGTTCGAACAGTTGTGTAATACTATCAACATTGGCCAAGTTTCCATTGATCAGAGCAGAGCGATATTTCTAGTAGAGATTAATCCCCTAATTAATTATTCACAGGGATCATCATTCCCTAATTAAGCCATGAAAAAAACTGTTTGCATTATTGGATCAGGAGCATCTGGGCTTGTAACTCTAAAAAGTTTGCTCGATGCAAACTCAAATGCAAATGAAGGAATATTGTTCGAGCCGTTTGTTTTTGAAAAAACTGGAACAATTGGTGGTTGTTGGAGTTTTTTGCCTGGAGAACACTTGATAGACAATCCAATGTACAATGGTTTAAGGTACGAATCGTTTACAAGGAGTATTTTCAGATATGAATTATGATAATTTTAAATCCTGAATACTTTGAAATTCCTAGGACGCATTTACCAAAAGAACTCATGTGTTTCACGGATTTTCCATCAGAAAATTATGAGCACACTAAGGAGACTTATGTTTCACAGCGAGACGTATTGACCTATTTGCATAAATATGCCGATTACAACAATTTATCCAAATTTATTCAAGTAGAACGTTTTAAAAAATTTAAATATATCAACAAAATTTAGTACAATTTGTAACCTGAAGTTTTACAAAGGTCAACAGTGAAGTGACAAACGTCAAAATGATTCCCAATGAAGAGCGGAGTTCAGAACCTCGCTGGTCAGTCACAGTTGAAAATGTTGATGGCAATTCGCAGCATTTGGATTTTGATTTTGTTATCATTTGTAATGGGCAAGTAAAAAAAATTCCCTAGTCACCACATAAGGAAAATCTTACAGATGATTTACATGTAAATTTTTTAATTTGGCCAGCCATCATTACAAAAGAAAGTATCCGACAAATTACGAGCAAGTAAAGCAAGCATTCAAAGGTACGCTCTTACACAGCATGGAATACAAAAGTCCTGAAAATTTCAAAGACAAAAATGTGGTCGTGGTTGGAGGAGGTATTTCAGGGATTGACATTTCTTGCGCGATTTCTGCATTTGCTAAAAAGGTTTGTCGCTATTGCTACAATTCATTATCCTCTTTCTCAAAACTTGTATTTCATTATTTTATCCCTTGATTCCAACCACAGGTGTATCTGAGCACCAAGGATCTAGAAACCCGTCGTTTGTCAAATGTGGAAACCCTTACAAACTTTCGTCAAACTACAATGATTAAGATCGCCAAAGAAAACTCGGTCATTTTGGAAAATGACGAGGAAATATTTTGCGATGTTATTTTGCTTTGTACAGGTAAATTCAAATTTCAAACCACATGGCACACTAAGAAAACTATTAGACCACTACTACATTAATGTCTTAATTTCAGGTTACGAATATGAGTTTTCATTTTTGGAAGATGGAATTTTAGACATCAGAGAAGGTGGAAAACAAGTGAATCCACTTTATTTACACATGATTCACATGAAATACAACTCTCTTTGTGTCATTGGGATTCCTTTCATTGTTTTAGCATTCACCATTTATGAGTGCCAGGTAATTGTAGTCGTTAACTCAAAGTGTCACACTGTAATGGCTTGCAAAATGAATAACAATCAGTATATGAATTTTAATAAAGTAGGATTACATATTTCGGTTCAATGCTGTCAATTCTATATAAAAATTTTCCCAGTACTTTAGGAATTGAAACACGCTGTTGCAAAGAGTTAACAAAATTGAAGTAAAATAATGTTCCGAATTTCCTACAGAATCAAGAAAATAGTTTTCTACTATTGCAACAGGGATTCTTTAAGTCCATTTTACACTGTAATAAAGTACTGGGGAAAATTTTACAATGGATAGCAGCATCAGAGAATTAAAAAGGTTATACCTATATACATTTTTGTAAACTTTTTCTAGCTACCAAAACACTAACTAAAAGCGTAACTAAAAAAGGAGAGTGGAGTTAGCAAAATAAGTAAATTGCTTTTTGGTGCTTCTTTTTACGAGCTATATATTTAAAAGGTGAAATGTATTGGAAATAAAATTACAGCAAAAATGGTAAAATAGGTCTTTTTTTATTCCCTGAACCCTGAACAGCATTGATCAGAGTTATATAACTTTATAGTACTATTGCATCTCTTTCACTTTTAGCTACGCTAATGCAATGTATATTTTCTAATTTTTGCAAATGTTTTTCCATTCTGATATAACTCTGCAAATTGTGTCCTTTAGGCACGTTTCTACACGGCTTATATGCGAGAAAAACTGACTCTTCCACCAGAATCTGAAATGCAGAAACACTTTGAAAACGATCAAATTGAAAGAAAATCCAATGGATTTCATGGAAGAAAAACACATCTCCTTTTGTCTACCCAATTTTCTTATTGCAAGATATTAGCAACACAAGGCGGATTCATGAAAGACTTAGAACACCTACTTCCACTTTATGAAAAAGTGCATCCAACATGCATTAAATATTTATTTACAAATCCAGTGCATTTTAGGCAAGACAACTATGAAACTATTTTGAGGGATTGTGATTTCAAAGCCAACGACTGCGACGGCGGTCGACACTGACCTCTGATTAAACTCCATTTCCAATTTATGATTTGTGAATTAATTAGTATTGTTGAAGCAATAACTATATGCTACGTTAATATGCTTTAATTATAAAATTGTTAAATAATATTCATTTTAATTTTGTGTCGTTCTTCAGTTAGTCAGTAATCTCTTGGTTTAGAGTCGGCTTGCAAATAATTAATAAATTGTAAAATGAAGTTTATGCTACAAATAAATAGAATTTATATCTTGGGAAAGATATAAATTCTATTTCCATCGATGTCCAATGTGTTGTTGACGCCACTTATAAAGAAAGGTTGTGCAATTCCATTAAAAGAAGCAAACCGCTTGCCAGAAATGCTATTCAAAATGTTTTAAGGTATTCGGATTAACAAATGCTGGTCGTTCTGTCCTGAAAGGTTGATTGCGTTGATAAGAATTAAAAAAATTCTTAGGAATTCCCTGTTCTAGAAAGTTTTGGTTAGGCTATGGTAATGTTTCTCAGTAGGTTATCGAAGGTATATAGGCAAGTCTTAAAAAGATAATCTTATCATTTTTATCCTATTTCAAACGTCAAGTCTTGAACAATATACAGATACAAACAGAATTCCATAATACAAACTACATTGTCCTTGGGTACAACAAAAAAATTCTACAAATACAAGTACAGTAATTTCATGTCACCACATACAGTTTTATATAAGTACAGCTAAACAAAAATAGAATGAAAAGAAAAGGTTCTTGGAGCTGCAAAATGTATTAGTGAGTTACTAGTAGTTGTAATGAGAAGGGAAAATCGTTCACTAGCAACGATTACCACATCGTGCTTACATCAGTCGAGACGACGAACGTTCAACGAAAGTAAGTTCCATTAATTTTGACAGCGTAACGCTTTTCGCAATTTCTATATTAGAAATCTTAGCAAACAACTACATTTGAATATAAATACATTTCTTAGCAGAATATCAGAGCTGTGATAATAATATAGCAAATAAGAAGAATTCTAAATTAAATATTGTATTGATAGGCTTGCAATGTTTAACCAAATTGATATACCTAAATTACTTACAGTGAGAAAACATTCAACTTGAGAAATTGGGGTCTTTGGCGAGGAATATTTGTTATAATTTTCGTGACTTTTACTTGTGGTCAACATTCATAATATTTAAAACATTCGTATTAAATTTAATTGTTGTGAATTTGCACCAGCATTTAATGAATCTTCAACTGAAAAATTTGTTTCACTTTTTTACCTGCAAAATATCTGGGAATTATATTTGATATCAACAAATTATTCTTTTGGTATTTGATGCCTCAGTTATATGACCTCTCTAATAAGTCTCATTATTTCTAAGACTCGTTCATCACCATATTTCATTGATAGGAGCTGCCCTTTAAAACTACCATTGATATCTTGGAAAATGAGAGATTCATTTCGCTGATATAAAACTTGTAATGCTATTTTAAATATTATGAAGTATATTAGGAATACTAACAATCTAAAATGTCTGTAGACCTAAGATTGATATGTAAGTGCTTTAAAATTTACCCTAATTTTTATTTTATACTTACAGCAGATCGTGTGCAAGATTGTATTACGGTAGATCAATAAGATCAATAATATACAAAAAGAAATGTTAAGAACAACTTATTTCTCGTTCTTCTTCTGCTTAATATTTGCTGCTGCCATCCAAAGTTCAAGTAGTAACTCAAGGGACAAAGACAGACCAGAAGCAATTCACTTTTTGAAGGATGCAGACAATGAAGGATTCATATCAGAGGCAGTTGGTCACTTTTGCAAGAAAACAATCGACGGGCAAATATCAGACGATGGTGTGAATACCACCAGTGCCGACTCAATGTATAATTACGGACTTTGTCTCAAGTTTAATGGCCAAGTCGAGAAGGCGACAGAAATTTTCATTGAATCCGCTGTACTGAGCTCTCAGAAAATAGACATACATTGCAATTTTGACGAAAAGACCGGATTCTGCAAGAGCAGAGCGGAATACAACTACTTTTTTAATGAGCTCCAGGAATACGTGAATGGTCAGCGTTTATTGTTCCTCTTTGAATCGAAAAACCTGAAAAATTTGGAAAAACTGCTCAAGAAATCAGATTCAGGATATACCTTTTTAAAAACCGTTCCTTACAACAGAGAGTCGTTAAAATCAGTTTTGGCTATTTTATCCTTACCTATTGAACTTCCGGCATATACTTTTATATGCAGAGGGAATAGTATTTCATTAACACTTAATCCCGAACCAACATATAAAAAGAGACTAATTTTTAAATGGAGTGTTCTTGGAGACGATTTACAACTTCCACCAAATACGCATGAAGTTACAGTAGAAATGGTAAATACACCTAATGAAAAAAGAAAATTTGACGTCCTCAGTTGGCTTCAGTTTAATCAAGTGAAAAATATTGCATTAGAATGCGATGAAGACGGAGTTATTCAATGGGATCAATTAATTTTTTTTGACAAAATTACAATCGAGGACTGTAAAATTGTTTCCAATGGTACAAAGATATTTCCCAAACGTATTTACGTAAATGGTGGTAGTATTGAACCATTTGGAAATAGTACCACATTTATTTTGAATGATTTCTTGGATTTTGATCGTGCTGCTAATATGTTTTTCGACTTTAAAATAAATAAAAACGCGTTTATAGACATGTCAAAGCGGATTACTTTTGACCGATTATCTTTTAAAAAATCCAGTCAAATAAAAGTTTTAGATTGGAAGTCTGCTGACTGGAATATTAGCCATCTAACTTTGGATGGTGTTGACTATTTAAACAAAAGCAAAATGTCTGTCAAACATATAACAACTGAATGGTCTCAAGTCGACATTTCCGTTTTACCTGAATCTTTGAAAAATCTGGATATCGAAAATTCTCGAGACACTGCTATAAGATGCCAAAATACATTTCTACCTAACTTAAAATTCCTCAGATTGACTGACAGCTCGTTGAACTCATGTTTCTCCAATTCAAGTAGCTTTCCACAATTAGTACGTATGACCGTGATTAGAAAATATCCACCTGTTTTTGAAGTTAATTTGGAAAACATTCCCAAGAGCGTCCGATACTTAACATTGTACCAGGGGTGTTTTGGACCATGGACCAGTCCTGAGCACACTATCGACATTGTTGGAAACCATGAAACAGGATTAGATAAACTCGTTCTGATGAATTACAATTATGATGAAGCTAAAGATGCAATGAATAAATTCAAAACCAAAACCGCCGTCATTGTAATGAGAAGAAGAGTTAACGGTACTTTGGCAGAATTGGTTAATCCGACAGTTAACACGATTATCCTCTCAGATGGACAAGGAGATGGCTACAAATATGAGAATCAAACTTGGATTGCATTTAAGAAACTGGAACTTGATGAAGACGTACGTATTTGACCGTAACAGTTATACATCTGTGATGTTAATATAATTTGTTTTTGCAAGCATGAGTTAAAAATATTTAAAATAATTATTTCTATTCATATATTTTAGGGACCATCATCGTCATCGTCTTGCGGTCTTCCTTAAAAACCAAATATGGAATAAAAGTTAAAGCAATCTGCCAGTTTAAAATGCAATAAGCTCTCACTACATTAAATTTATAAATCATGTTTTTAATTGAACTCTTACTTAGCTATTTTTGATTAAAATTAAATGACCTTAAAAATTATGCGATTATCAATCTTAAATACAATGAAAGAAAGCTTTCATAATTTATAGGTTTGCATTGGCGATAAATACAACTAATACAAACATTTGAGTTTAATTTTACTTTAAATAATAACTAAATTTTAAGATAGTTAAACTAACAGTAAATGATGTAAAAACTAATGTACTATTTGTATTTATGTTAAGATCTCTGTTCTTCGCGAAGTGAATTCAAGGCCAACTTGAGATTTATAAATCAATTCATTATTTAATGTAATGTAAACCACATGAATTTATTAGAGTAAAACGAAATAAAACCTTACAAGCTAAAGGAATCAGCAATAATTAATAATTTAATGAGATTTACAATATTTTTAGACTCAGTAATTTTCAGATACTACAGTAAAGAAGATTTAAATTCTCTTAAGGGGGAAGAAAGTAACCCCTAATTTTACAAATGAAAAGCCTTTAGTTTGCAATATAAAAGTTATAATAGCTAAAATCCTATTTTATAGAGTTCCATGTCTCTTGGTCCACTTTTAATTTAAGAATTCAATTCACCTCTTCCTTACTTTAACATTCAGTTAAACCAGTAACTAACACATTTGTTAGTAGTGGACCAAAGTAGTTATAGCAATGGTTGTTTGTCGCTCTTAAAAGGTACTCCCGTCCGAGAGTTTTAAAAATAAAAATTCAAGTTTTTCCTTTTTGGGTACAAATCGGCCATTTTGGACCCAACCCTGTGTTTCCATACAGACTGCTTCCCCATGTTGAAACTGTGTCTCCCCAAAATGGAAAAGTTGAAATTTTATTTAAAATATTCTCGGTTGAGAGTACCTTATAAGACATTTGCTAACTACTTTGTAGGACTAGTAAAACTGTAAAACTGACCTAAAGGAACCACATCTTTTATGCACAAGACTACAACAATATGTAGCTAAAACCTGAGTGTCCGGAGTCCTCGACTCGTTGGCCAATCCATTAGTGAAGTGGGAAAGCAAAGATTTACAATATCAACAGGCTGGAATGTTGATATATTTATATCGTAGAAATACCCCTTTATTTTTCCCTTTTCGTAAACTTGATTTAAAAGGTTTTGTCACTTTAACACCAGGTACACTAAACTTGTAGAAATTCTGAGATGTATTATTTCCTTTTCAATACAGGCGGTTGTGTATTAAAAGTTCTATTTAAAATAATTTGTTTAATTTGGTTTCATTTGCTTTCAGGAACGATGGGCCTAAAACACGGTGACATTTATACCCCTCCAGACATCAAAGCGATGACCAGTGATGCCCGAGACTGGTACTTAAAGGGAGTAGCTAATGCAGAAGTGAATCTGACCAAATTCGAGGAAGTTGCTGATGGTCTTAAAAAGGAGGTGAATGTTGAGAATACATTGAAGCCACTCCTCTCTGATTTACTAAGTCAAGTGTCTGAGGCAAATGAAAACACAATTTCACTAGTCCCAAAATTAAGTGGGTTAATCACAAGTCTCTACGACTGGACAAGAAATCCTGGGTGGCTTGAAAAACTGAAAATCAAAAGTGCAGTTTGGTACGTAGATGGGAAAAGAGACAACAAATCGTACTACTTGCTCAATGGGGCTGCACTCTGGAATAAAATGAGAAAGGAAAAGTATTTAGCATCTATTGAAACGCAAGTTCCTATATTTTTAAAACTTATAAATATTGAAAAATTAACTTTAATATCAAAACTTTAAATAATTGTAAAATGCTTTTACAAATAGGAAACCAGCGCAAAAACTTAGTGAAGACTTTGACAAGTTCGAGGACGAAATTTTAACAGCGAGGGATACTCTTGATTACTCTGCTCAAGAATATGTTAAGGGAATGACTCAGTTGGTTGATCTCACAAGTGATATTGGTGCCAATTTGAAGAAAATTCAAGAGATCGTCGGAACTTTGAGGGAGGGGATGGACGGCAGCAGTTCCTCAATTCTCAAGACTTCACAAGAATCAGTCGATAGCATCAAAGCGAGAATTGCAGCCAACTAAACCATTCAAAGCCAATTATTATTAATGACTGAATCTCCTTGTTATGTAAGGATTCTTGTTTTCAATAGTTTTATTATGAATTTCTTTACATCTGTGGTGAAATGTAATTTTTTGTGTACGGGGAGAAATTCTAACTTCAACAGACATTTTTCGCTATAAGACCAAGTAAGTATTCGCATTACCAATGTTCGTTATTCATATTTCGTAATAATAAATATTTAAAATTAAACCTATGGGCCTTCCATCAATGATTATTTTCTTGATTTTTTATGGTGATTAGGATTTGATCCCAGTAGTGAAGTATCCTGAAGCACTTTTTTAAATACTTTTTTCAATGTCAGGTTTAAAGCTGAACTTCTGACTTATAATATCAATTAAGAGTAAACATTTGGCAGTCTTTATTAAGCAAAAGTATCTGTGAGAAACATTGGGTATTTTTTATTTTGCAATAGCGTTCATTTGTGAATGGCACAAGGTTTGAAGGTGGTGACAGTACTAAAGGTATTAATATTCAATCGAAAAGTATTTCATAGTACTTTAAAACTAAAGCTGCAGAAGATTATTGTATAAAAATAAAAATAATCATAAATATTCACCACAATCGTATAATTTATACTTCAAAATTATATAGTAATTGGTCATCTATTCTGTTGTGCTGGACCAGTTTATTTCTCTGCATAGGTTGGGCTTATCGCCAGTAGTTGCTATTTAGAAAACGGCATACTTTTGGTAGAGTAGGGTATGTGTCTGCAAGAAATTTATTATAACGGTGTATAAATTGACAATTTTCTCTATTTGTATTGCAGAGCATTGTTTTATACCCTGAGACAAATACAAAAATCATTTTTTTTACGAAAATATGGTCTATGTATACCAGGACCAAGAGGGTTTCTAAGGTAGTTTATATGACCGCGTATGAAGGTGGTGAAGGTTCAAAATTTTTCAAAACAGATTAAGAGACGCTGGAGTAATACTATCCACGGAGTATCAAACGGCTGCCTCGTTATCGTCTTATATCATGTTTTGCACATCCAACTCAGTATTTTCATCATGACTGTTGGATGAAGACTGAACTTCAAAGTCCCAAAATATAATCTCTAAAATTACAAAAACATTTTCATTGCATTCGTGTATTATACATGGAAAAGAAGAATAGACTGTATTAGAAATTACCCCTGATTATCAATGACACAGAACTTTTCATCCACTACTCTTACTTCAGAATTAGTTACTGGATTCCGTGATGTGGAAGGCGGAGAGGGGAGATTCCTAGTTGTTGGAGGGGACTTGGGTTTATCCAGGTCCACATACTTGTATGTTCGACGCTTTACAGGACGCCCTGGTGAAACCTTCATTTTATGTGAAGATGGGAAGTTCTTCCTTATGGCACGCATGGCTTTGTTGTTCCGTGGGTTGGTGCATTTGACTCCGTTGGTCCACATGTCATGGCCTGGAAGAGCACACCTCTTGCAGACATTCGGCTTTCCTTCTATGTCTTTCGGCTCCCCGTTTTGTGTAGGCCGATGTACTGAACGTGAAGAGACCCCAGTTTCACATTGATAATTTAGACGAATTAAATCTGAAAAAAGTCCAAACCAAATAATTAAATGTAAATGTAGCAATGTGGGAAGAGTTTCCAATCCAGTGGCTAAATTACTCGTCTGTTCAACTTTTAATATGGTGCGATTTGAGTAAAAAGTAGGTGAATAAAGACAACAGTGTGACTCGAATCGAAATATCAAGATTACCATATCATAATCCGATTCCTGTTGTTCACTCTAAAAACAAAAATCAATTCAAAAGATGAATTCAGGTATTGAAAATAATTTTTCCACTTCACTGCAATTTGCAGGTGATTATTATCTTTCTTGCCTAAATAACGAATCTATGACATAATGCATTGTATGTACAAGAAATTCGAATGTACTCCTCCGCAACGTTACAGACCGTTAACTCTCTCTTTTTGGGGTAAGGGGCTGTATTTAGTTGACCATAGTTTTGCTTTGTAAAATTCATTGACATTATTGAGATTAAATAATTTTCTTAGGAAATGGAAAACTTTTCCATTGCATTACATACTAATCAGAAACATTTAATTACATTTGATAATGTTAATTCCTTTGAGTAGTAATTTGGAAAGTCTTAACTGTACGACTATGCTTGCATTGCTTCATGCCATATACAACTAAATGAATATTTTATTTGCCAAACGCTCCGTTTTGCTTGCCAAACGTTCTTTGGTGTTTTTGGGAAGAAAAATAATTTTTGCCAATCGGTCCTTTGCCAAACGTACCGGCATCCAACTATTAATTTCAGAATTAAACTTTTAAAACTGAAGGCAAAGAATATATAAAAATCGTTGCAAAGATAATCATTCGAATTTATCAGGATGGGGTATTATTATGGACATTATTATGGAAAATGGTAAATTACCTGAAAGAAACCTATCAGAAAAATTAGAATGTTACCTTTGCTTTCTGAAAACGAAGGTTTTTGGCCCATAGTTTGTTCTGTAGTCAAATATTCTGCAGCTGGCCTTAGGAATTCGTCTATCGAAATATCCTCTTCACGTTTTATCGTTTCCAAGGTGATCATTTCGGGCTTAATAAACGTCATTTTCCAATTTGTGTATATTGTCACATTGTCAGCTATCAGCTCGCTGTGTTTTCGTTTTCTCTCTTTCACGCTTTTTTGCGAAATTTATTTAAACACTTTGCTCTTGGCGCCGTATGTTTTTCCTTAAGGAGGAGTTATGCGAATGGAAATCTCCGATTTGGAAAGAACTGCTCAAGGAAAAGTTTCGGATGCACTTTTTTGAAATCGCAGCCTATTTTGTATGTGTCTTGGTGTAGGCATTCTAGTGTTCAACTACTAACTGTTGAGACACAGATATTCTTCACACAAGATTATCTTGTTTCAAGTAAAGAACACAAATCTACTAACATAGTCATAGTTTATATACACACCTATTATGTATATATTTATTGACTCAAAACTTATCTTTACTGATTTGGATTCTATCATTGAATATCCCCAAGACGTATTTGCACCATATGCGATTGGCGTATACTAATGCAGACATAATTAAAGGATTAAAAATGAAAAATTCATGGAATCATCTTAATAGGTTCTTCAGCTATAGAGCAATCAAACCAACTAATTCACAAAAACAGGCAGAAAAAACCGATGAAACCTTAAAGTGAACTTTGTCCACTCAATAATGCGGACTGTAAAGCTCTTCGTTTATCCGTTCTCCCCAAAAAGAAATTTTCCATATTCGAGAGGAACACCTCCTTAACTTTGGAAACTACATAGTGTAAAAATATTTTGCGGGATTTGAACCTGAGACAGAATATTTGAAGACTGCCGATTGTAATAGTAATACTCTATCTAGCAGTATTGTTTACGTTATCAAATATTAGTATCGGTTGTTGGTGGAAAATAGCTACTTTTTTGGTATTTGTTTATGTTTGGCAAATGGCAAGTGATTAAATGTTTCCTGTTTGATTATCCCCATTTTAGTTTTTAGTTGGCTGCAATCTGATGTAGCTAATCAGCTGAGAAGACTGCTCAAGCTAAAACATTGACAAGTGCACATTTTGGAATCGATTTGGGTTGTCAGACTTCTATTAAAATATAAAGTTTATAATTGTTCATTGTTGTACCGTACTATTTTTTAAAGGACATTCAATTATTGATTTCATTTTTGTAGATAAAAAGAAATGGATCTTTTGAATCACCAGTGTGTGGTTTGCAATCGGGTGCACCCCCAATTTCAGAAGGAAAACTGCTGGAATGACTCAAACGAAATAGTGAGAATATATGGAGTTTATTCTTCATATTTAAAAGGGGATATGTTTACAAAAACTAAAGAATGGGACAGCCTCAGTGAGGACGAGAAGAAATCTCCGTTTTGTGACGATTGCTTTTCTTCTGGAATGAAATTGTGTTCCTTGCACGACCTTTTAATTGATATCAAAAAGAAAATTGATGACTTCATACAAGATTTTACATTGGGAATCCTGCGTTACGATTGTACAGAAATATCGCAAGATCAACAATTTAGTGAATTAGACGGGTGCTTTGACACTTTTGGGTAACGATTCTTATGATATTGGAAAATTGTAATCTATTTATTGGTATAAACATGAAAACTGTTTTCTTGTAAAGAATTCTGTTATTAATTGTGGTAACAATGCATTCAGAATTCAAGAAGACAATTACGATGTTCAAGAGGACGACCCCGAAATTAAAAATGTAGATTTATTCTGGGTTGGCAAGGAAACAGAATCCAATCCAAAAACTGAATTGAATTTGGAACTACTACCATGTGTTAAAGCTGAAATTCCTGATCTAAAACCAGTATATGTTCATCTAGAAAGTATAATTTGGCTAAAAATGTTAAACTTTCGTCATTTATATGAACAGTTTATCAAAATCAACAAATTTTTTTTTGTTTAAGGATTACCAAGTAACTACTGTTGGAGAAAATTAGAGAGTCAAGATCGAAAACGCCATAGAATGCGAAAAGTAAAATGTAATGCAGGAAATTCATCAATTTTACCGAGTACAGTTTCTGCTTCCGAACGGAGGAGAAGCAAAATACGGCGAAAAACATTGGCAGAATCCGAAGGGAGACGAATGTGAGTACTAGTTTCGATTTTGCGTGAGAATATGCACTTGTTTTATATTTGTCTATCAGGAATCCAAAGGTTTTATATCGGTTTTTACACTTATATTTTACAGTGACGCCAAATCAGTCAAAAGAAAAAAATGCTCTCTGAAAATTAAAAAAAGTAAGAAGAGTAAAGATGTTTCTAACAGTCGCCAACCCAAAGAAAAGAATTTCCAGTGTATTCCTTGTGGTATGAAGTTTTCGACAGAGGAAGTCTTAAATATCCACATTAGTAAACATCGTGAAAAGCCATACAGATGTACCGTTTGTGGTGACAATGTGGGTCTTACAGATAATACAAGACGAAAGCATTACAAGGAAGTTCATCCTGGAAAGAAAATAAAAGTCTCTGCAAGTAAGTCGGGAAAGTGTGAAGTTTGTGGTGACGAATCATTTTCTTCTCGATACGATTTTGAAGTTCACGTGTTGGCTCATAACGAAGAAATACCTTTCCAATGCCAAGTTTGCTTTGAAAAGTTTTCAAATGCACAATCATATCGAAATCATCAGGAAAAATCATCTTGTCCTGTAGGTTACAGGGGAGTATCCGAATCTCATCATTGTGACGTATGTGGAAAAACGTTCAAAGCGATGTATCAATTGTTACTCCATATATCAATTGAACACAATAAACTAGCGCTGGGGTTTGAGTGCTCCGTCTGTCAACAAAAGATAATGGAAATGAGTAAGTTTAGAAGCCATACTGTGACCCACACCGAGGAATTTCCCATTTCATGTGATATTTGTGGAATGCCTTTACGAACTCACTCATATTTATCATTACATCGTTTGACCCATAAAAGTACTGGATCATTTGTATGCAAAATATGTAATTCCACTTTTGGAAGTAAAAGTGCTCTCGTAAGGCACAGGGAGACTGATCACGCAGAGTTGGAGCAAATATGGAAATGTGATACGTGTGGAATGCAACTAAAGCATAAAGCAGATTTAAAGCGTCATGTGGCCACCCACTTTAAAACCTTTATCTGTGACGTTTGTGGAAAAGCGTTCGATAGAAATGTTTATTTAAAAACTCATTACCGAATACACACTGGAGAAATGTTTTCGTGTTCTACCTGTGAAAAGAAATTTGTGTCACAATACTTGCTCAATCAACACATTGCTTCTGTTCACTTCAACAAGACTTCAAAAGTCGATCGAGTTATAAAAAGAAGAGTGAAGAGACATACAAATCTTAATGCTGAAAATATTGAAAATGATTAATGATTGCTAGATATGCATTTAAGAACATTCCAGAAAAGTTTGAATCTAAGAATGTCACATTTCGCAATTTCCAGTAATAAAGACATTTATTTATAGTACTGCTATATACAAATTGCAACATACATTACATATTCGGAAGTTTTTTTCAGCATAAACTGCATATGTTGGCTGGAACTATTTGTACTTGTCTGACAAACCCTATTCAACAAATATCTCGGCTCGATGGATTTTTTATTTATTTTATTGGTAGTTTCATGGCTTCTCAAATGTCCTTTAAATGAGTTTTTTCATGATTTTCAAATTCGCACTTCTTTAAAAAGGTTTTGCTGCATACATCACATTGGAATGCTTTTTGTGATGTACTATGCCTCTTTTGATGTCCTCTTAAGTGGTCTAGTCTTTTAAAACGTTTGCCACAAATACTACACTCGCGTCGTTTTACTTCTTCTGTATGTACCTCTTTTTCATGACTTTTCAGTTGACCGGACTCGGTAAATGTCCAACCACAAACTCTACATTTGAATAGCTTTTCTGTAGCTACATTGTGAGTTCTTTTGTGTCGTTGTAAGTTATACATACTAGTAACAGGTCTGCTACAAATATCACACTTGATTTGCTCTACGGGATTTTTGGCCATGTGAGTCAATTTATGTTGTTTTAAATGGTCCGCTCTTTTATAGCTTTTTCCACAGATAGTACACTCGTGTATTTTTACTTCCACATGCATTGTTTTGTGAGATTGCAATTGATAGGCAAAGATAAATGTTCTACTACAAATATTACATTCGAATGGTCGTACTCCTTCGTGAGTCTTTCTGTGTCGTTGTAAAGTCTGACTTTTCGTAAAAGGTTTGCCACAAATGTCACATTCCAACTGTCGGGACTCCTCTGAATGAGATTTTTTATGCTCTTTAAGATCATTGGCCGATGTAAAGCTTATGTCACACAATATGCATTTATAAGGGCCATATCTATTGTGATATATCATGTGTCCTACTAATTTTTTGGTATTTGAAAAAAGCTTGCTGCAAATTTTGCACTCTTCATACAGCTTTTCATCACTGTCACTTTGTAACTCACTAAATTCATCTTCACTTTTTACGAACATGTTTGAGTCCTCACTGGTGGATGAAGACTGTGAAAGTCCCAAAATACAATCTCTAAAAATTACAAAATTTTTTTATTGCATTCATTTATATTACGTACAAAAGACGAATAGGCTGTATTATTAAAACTTACCCATGGTCAGGAATGGCAAACAACTTTTCATCCACTTCTTCGACTTCGGAATTGCGTTGAAATTCATCTGACAATCTGGTATTCGAAAATGGCTTGTTTCCTGTATATTTGAAATAATCTTTAATGGATCTCTAATGGATCTATATATCATTTGTACCACAAATTCGAATGTCCGTTAAGGCTCAGATTTGAAGCGTAGGAGTACATTACAATTCCTGGTATATACACACAGTGTATTACTTAAATCAATTTAAACTTCCACATTACTGATAAATAAATGCAAATGTAATAAAGCATTGTCTCCGAAAGTTGCATGGGTGCAGTATGCTAGTCGAAGAAAATTATCCGAGAACCCAAAACCCATATACTAGAAGTGCTTATAGGATTTCAATACTAACATGGGCCTAATACTTACAATGCTAAAATGGACCTAAATGATTTCAATGCTACAATGGCAGCACATATTATTATTTCTCCACACGAACTGTAATGAACCTAAGCCAACCGACAGTAACTTTCACAATTTGCCTGTCCAGATGATGAATTCATGCTATGCTGAAAATCTGGAAAAGCCGGTGAAAAGACACACAGCATGCAGGACGATAAGACAATTTCATTCCCGAAATCATTACTCTGCAAATAAACAAATTGAAAGTTAATCATAATGAATTAATGAAATTATTTAGTGTAACAAGGAATTTAAAGAAAGCGTTGATTGCAAAAACGCCAAAAAACTCAAAACAGCTAGAATTATGCAAAAACTTATGAATTATAAATACAAATCAAAGCAGCCTAGAGGGAAAAATTAATTAACCTCAGAATACCATTTTTATTAATCATGATTATGGAATGAATCAAAACAAAGCCCAAACGAAGAGAAATCAGTGAGATCATTTCAAAGGGTGTGTCGGGTTTTAAAATGTCTCTTTAATGCATCCTTCCGACCAAATTCTTCGGGACAAAATGTACATGTGTACGGACCTCCATCCTTCTCCAGACACCGGGTCCGAGACTTCCTTTCGGGAGCGTACTTCCCTAAAATTTCGAGAAAAATCAAATATTACAGTACTAATAAACTGTAGAATGAAGACTTCAAACTGTAGAATGACGAGAAAAATTTAACGTTGAAATTAACTCACCACAGCCAATGCAGTAATGCACAATATTGGATGAAGGACCCTCCAGCACTACGACTCCTTGGTACAAAGTCTTCAGGGTCAAGACGGGTGCCCCACTAGCCACAGTTGTCCGGCCACCCATGGCAACTTTCACACTCTTGGCAATCTTTATCACAGATTTCACCCGAGGGAAAACCACAGAACTTTTTTCGGGCACACGGTAACCGTCACACCTGGAGACGGTTACCGGCATCACCTTCAGCTCCCGAGAGAACTTATGGCATTTTTCTCCAATTTTCTCTCCCATTTCGGCAAGACAAGCCACAACAACCGGAACTTCTGCAACAGCCGTTTCCGAAATGCCTTATGCTTATTAATCCCTCACGTCGCACTATATATGCAAAATCACCTAACCCATCTATCAACCTAACTATCCAAATTCCTTATATATATGAATTTTTAGCTACTGTAATACGGATTGTTCCAAAAATATTACATTTGCATTTATTTATTTAATGTGAAAGTTTGAAGATATTTATATTTAAGTAACACATTGTGTATACCGGGAGTTGTAATGTATTCCTTACCAGTGATATCAACTTTAAAACTCCCTTTTGGGGGATGGGGATGCCTTTAGTTAGTTGACAACAGTTTTGCTCTGAAAAGTTCAGCGATTTCGTTGAATTAAATATTTTTCTTACGAAATTGCTTAACATACAACTTTATTTTTTCAGAATAAAACTTTCAAACATCATGACGATTTTGCGGAATATAGCATATATAAAAGTTATTAAAGGGGTACATATAAAAGGGTGCCATATTTACCGAAACAGTACCGTGTATATTATTATTTTCAAAATGAATGATGGAGAAAAGCGCTTATTAAGGATTTATGGGGTATTATTATGGGCGGGGTATTATAGCTTCAATGTGCTGATATATTTTGCTGGAGAATTTAAATTTAATGAATAATTAGATAAGTAATGATTATGTGCATATAAAAATTCAAAATTGGAAATTATCAATCAGGAGAATTAAAATGTCACCTTTAATTTCTGAAATTGAGGATTTTTGGTCCTTTATTTGTTCCGTAGCCAAATATTCTGCATGTGGTAGTAGGAATTCGTGTGTTGAAGTATCCACTTCACATTTTATATGTTCTGTCACCAAATATTCTGCAGGTGGTCGTAGGAATTCGTCTATCGACGTATCCACTTCACATTTTATATGTTCTGTAGCTAAATATTCTGTAGGTGGTCGTAGGAATTCGTCAATCGAGGTATCCTCTTCACATTTTATCGTTTCCCAGGTGTTTATTTCGGATTTAATGTACGTCATTTTACAATCTGTGTATTTTCTGTTGTCAGCTCGACGTGTTTTCGTTTTCTCTCTGTCAGCCTTTTCTCTGTTTTTACTTTGCGAATTTTATTTAAACATGTTGCTATTGGCGCCATTTGTTCGTCTTAAAAGAAGGGTGAAGCGAATGGAAATCTCCTATTTGGGAAGAACTTATTCAGGGAAAGTGATACGTGTGGAATGTAATTAAAGCTTAAAACAGATTTAAAGCGTCCTGTGCAGGCACGTATCTAGGGGGTGGCTTGGGGGCTAAAGCCCCTCCTAAATTTTTGAAAAAGGGGAAAATTTTCATTACAATTACCATAAATTACGATTACATAGAAAAAAATTTTCGCGCTGCGCGCGAATTAGCACTTTTTAGGATAAATGATAAGTTAAGCCCCTCCATGATCATTTTTCTGGATACGTGCCTGGTCCTGTGTATGCATGAAATTTCTCTTGCAAGTTATCATTTTATTTAAGTCCCTGTAGCACATTCCTAGCACTTTATTTTAAAAATATTTTATTCCTATTCTTCCAACATTTTATTTTTATTCCTGCAACATTATAATCCTATTCCAGTTTTCAATGCATCCGTTGTTCCTGCAATGATAATTGTATTGCCTATATCTCAATTTAAACAGGTTAAACCATTTATTCGTAAAACTTCATGGATTTGTCACAAGTATATGTTTACACAAGCTATGTCTTACAATTTATACATAGTGCCTAGGTTATTTAGATGAAATTATTTCTCTGTGTAGCATAATAGCACAGTTGTGAATGTGTCAGTTTTGTATAGCTACCCCGGTAAGAGTTAGTATATTTAATGTATGTTAATCCCTGACCATTAACGATGTCCATAAAATGAGGCCGATTTGCTTGATGAAGTTTTCAGAATTCATATACATTGTTCCTGTTGTTTATCTCTTTATCTATACGTTTTGTGCTTCACAAAGTAGCTTTGTGTGCCTCATAGTCTTTTGCTCAAATATATTGTTTTTAAAAAATCCAATGACCGTGGATGGAGAAAAACAAAATTCCCAAACGTTGTAGCTTATTTATATTTCCAGGAGCAGTATTGTACCAAAGAGTAATTGTTTATCTAAAAGGCTTTGTACTAATGTAAAATAAATATACTAATAGATTAGCAAGAATTGTGGTGGACAAGGATTTCTCCATTCATTTATTACACATCAAAGTTATTGCAGCATAACCATTATCATCTACTGGTACGACAAGCTGGAAGGCATTGGCCCAACATTGACACTTCAATTTTTATAAATTTGCTTAGATAACCAAACTTTTCACAGAATTAAATTATGATAAGAATCGGACACCGAACAACAACGCGCGCGTGGATTTATACCATCGCCTTACAGGCTGCAGCGTTGGCCCCACGCTGGCCAAGTCACGCACCAAAGGGAAATAATATAGGGTGTGGACCCCAAGTCAAGCACCATAGGAAAATGTATGTAATGTCTCAAAGTGAGAGGCATTTTCAAACATCCTACCTAATGCTATTTCCCTATGATGCGTGATTTGTGGCCAACGCTGTGTATATTCTTTATACGAAAAGAGGAGAACTTTTATAAGAAACTGTGTACCTATAATATGAATAATGTGACTATATAGATATATATTAGAACAATTATAATAATATTATACTAAGTTTTTAACACACACCCAACCCCAACTCAGGGGTAACATGGTGAAATTGTTATGCTAATGTTAAATGGTAGCCTAACATCGCTACAACCTGCTCAAATACGCTCACCACCCTGTGTGACCTGATGACGAATCAATTTTCCATTGTGGTCCACCTTGTGAAAAGTTAAATCATACTGATGGGAATGTTATCAAAAAGGTGGAAGTGTCCGTACCTGTCGGTATTTCTGATATAATCTAAGCCATCAATCCCCAAAGGAAATTCTTTAGCAAAGTCGGATTTTGAAATTGCCTTTGCACCACGATTGTCCAGCAAATAGTAATCGCCTCTTTTGTCAGCTATTGTCCGTAGACAAGAACTGTGAAAATCGTTTGTCCAATTTACAGGACCAAATGCAATATTTGTTTGTGGTAAATTCCGTTTCTTTTCTATAATCATTGGGATTGTTTCCTCATTGATAGCCTTCCCACACTTCAAATCATAAAATATAACTAAGTTTGCTTTAAACTTCTTTGAAATCTCCAACTCTAAAGTCATTATATCCTTTGACTCCCTACTAAAAGGGTAAAACCCGATATAAACAACTAAAACATCTAACTCGAAAATAATGTCCCCTTCCATTCTGTAAATATCCCATAGAGCAAGCCTTTTAATACTTTTTGGCAAGATGTCCATGCTATATCTCCTTCCTGAGTCCTCATTTGTATCAGCGGCGTCTAACGTGACGTCAACCAAAGAGGGACAATCTTTAAAGAATGCAACAGCCTTTACCTGGTTTGTCAGTTGCAATTCCTTTAAATTTGGAAGGATAAAGGGTTTGGTGCAAACTAAATGATTTTCAGATAAACTTGTAAACCGAAAAGTTTCCAATGTCTCTGGAAATAGAAATACGTCAATAAATCCAGAGATATATGAAATATCCAAACGTTTCAACGGCATAGGATTGTTAAAATTAAAACGGATGTTTGAACATCCTAGCATTGCCCTATCCATAACAGGAGAAACGAGAAAATCATTCACTGAAATTACCTGATAATCTTCTCCATTATTGGAAACACAATGGTTGTACCACAATAAGAGTTCCTTGGGAGAAATGGTTGAATTCCAATTAATTTTAATATTAATTAAAATTAGACTGCTAATTTTGGTGCAGTCACTCAAATTCAAAATATGATTATCATTTAAGCTTCCGCTTGCGTCGCTTCCCTCGTTGAGTATCAGTAGATACAATTTTTTCAAAGACCTGAAGTCAATGATGTCATTCAACTGAACGTCACGCATTAATGCCCCTTCGCTGGAAATCAATTTAAATTTGTGTAGCTTTAATTGCTTTGGAGCCATTTTAAAACCAGGGGAAATCAAAATTTTGCAGTAACTTAAGTCAATATAAGAAAGCGCAGCTAACTTGCTCAATGAAACAGTAAATGAAGATTTATAAGGGCGAAGTTGCATTGCATTACCTAACTTCAACTTTTGTAAAGTTGGCCCAAATAAATTGTCAACATTAAAATCTGTGATGTACTCTAAACAATTTAAAACTTCAAGTTGAGTAATTGTCCTTCCAATCATTAGTATGTCGTACTGATAAGGAATATCCGCGGTGCCAAACCAACTTTCAAACTTCAATTTCAATGCTGAAAAGTGTACTTCACTTATACTCGGAAAAAGTGATTGTATGTCAACTGTGTTATCCAAAAATGAGGGCGGTAATCGCCTGTGAAAAACAAATGTTGAATTTGCAATGAATATAGGATCACATAACTTCTTCCATTTGTGACAAACAAATCGGCATCTTTTCAGAGTTTTGTAATCAACATGAAGAAATAAATTTCGGAGAACCTGCAATAACATGGAGAAATTAGAAAATTAATTTTTACGCAATTGTATTCGTCTCATGCAACGAAGTTCTTCCAAAATATAGAATTTACTATATCTGGTCGGAGGATAGTAATTTATTACCGTATCAAAGAGAATTGGATTTTGGTGAAAAGGAACCTGTATCGCGGAATTATCTTCCATCACGTAGTTTGTTGATATATGTTCGGGAATTTCTCTGCAAGATGAACGATAAAGATTTTACCTTTATTTAAAAATTAAATTTCATGAAATGATGGTAATCGATAAAGATTGGAAATATTAACCGAAAATGTTTATTCAATTCTAACTATTTCGAATTATTTTTCGCAAATTTAATAAATTGGTTTGAAATATCTTTTATTTTGCAACATATGCAAATCTTCCGGTGAATAAATTTCTCTAAAAATTAATAAAAATATGTTTTTGTGCGATTTCACTTACGTAATTTACCAGTTGTAATAATTACTCCATTCCAGTAATTGTTTCACTTCACAGATTTTTAATTTGAAGGTTAATACTGAATAATATTGTACACCAGGTAAATAGCTGTCTGTATTAAACTCAAATTCACTATCCTTAATGATTGCACAAACATTACCGATCTGCAATCGGACGACGCAAATTCCTACGACGTAATCATATTTCCGCGTTATCTTGGTGTTATCATTCCTTACATAGCCACATATGCTAGCAATAAAGCACATGACGTATATGAAGTACAATGTTGGCAATGTGTGTTCGCATATACGGGTTAACATTGACTCATGCAGAAATGAAATGTATCAACTTAGATATTTAGTAGGTGCATAGTGCATGTACAACATATAGATTAATTAATGCCAGCGCAGTGGAAAAAATTTTTCTAATAAGATTTGACCATTAGTGTTATAAACAGACATTTAGACCTCATTTAGAGTTCGGTTCTTTGGACTTATTCTTAAAGTTTCATGAAAACTTCATTATCAATTAGTTAAGGGATTTAGTATTTTTTGGTCTACATCAATAGCAAATATTCCAGGTTCATTATTTTATTTCCATAATTTTTTGCAATAATTAGTAGATTAACAGTAATTTTTAGTATTTTTCAAATATGTTAATGCTTTGTAGTTTTGTAGTGATGAAATGCAGTTAGTTGTAAAATAGACGGTGGAATTTGTATTTTGTAAACCCAAAACCCATGGATTTTCATTAAAAAAACTGGGTCGAGGAATTTCTGTTAAACTGGTGCATATTTATTCGTTGGTATATGTAATCTATCGCATTGTCAACAAAATGAGAGCGCACAGGTGCAGGTGTTGTGCTTGATAAACTTCTCAGAATTCATAAAATAATTCCCGTTGTTCTATTAACTACAAAAGCAAATTCGCTTCAATACGTCATAAACTTTGACTAATGTTTATTATTTGGAAACAATAATGCTAGTGTATGGGAAACAACAAAATTCCCAAACGTGTTTACAACTCCAGGAACAGTTTGTACTGAAGTAAAACAAATATAGTCAGATTAGTAGGAATAGTGTTGTACAAACATTTCTCAGGTCATCGATTACACACAGTTGTTGTACAACACAACCATTTACATCCACAAGAAAACTGTAATCCGTTTTTATACAGGCACAAAAATGCGATAAAATTAAAAATTAGAATCTAAAAATGTTGTTGAAATTTACATGAATATATAGATATACAGATACACATGTGTTAATAGTTACTAGTAAGTTGCCCGTTCTACGAACAGGAAAATAACAGTAAATTAGCGATCAGAAAAAGTTAAAAAAACCATAATTGGCAATCAAAAAATTAAAATAACTATATTTAGTAATCATAAATATTTTGGATAACCCTGGGAGTGAAACGACACATTCATTTTGTAATTAGTCCAATTTAAGGAATGAATTGCAAACTCGGACAGAATTTGACATGTGGCTTAAGTATTTAGATATTTTACTAAATTCCACCTGATTCCATTTGATTCCATCTGATTCCATTTGATTCCATCTGATTCCATTTGATTCCATCTGATTCCATTTGATTCCATCTGATTCCATTTGATTCCATCTGATTCCATTTGATTCCATCTGATTCCATTTGATTCCATCTGATTCCATTTGATTCCATCTGATTCCATTTGATTCCATCTGATTCCATTTGATTCCATCTGATTCCATTTGATTCCATCTGATTCCATTTGATTCCATCTGATTCCATTTGATTCCATCTGATTCCATTTGATTCCATCTGATTCCATTTGATTCCATCTGATTCCATTTGATTCCATCTGATTCCATTTGATTCCATCTGATTCCATTTGATTCCATCTGATTCCATTTGATTCCATCTGATTCCATTTGATTCCATCTGATTCCATTTGATTCCATCTGATTCCATTTGATTCCATCTGATTCCATTTGATTCCATCTGATTCCATTTGATTCCATCTGATTCCATTTGATTCCATCTGATTCCATTTGATTCCATCTGATTCCATTTGATTCCATCTGATTCCATTTGATTCCATCTGATTCCATCTGATTCCATCTGATTCCATCTGATTCCATTAGATTCCATCTGATTCCATCTGATTCCATTTGATTCCATCTGATTCCATTTGATTCCATCTGATTCCATTTGATTCCATCTGATTCCATTTGATTCCATCTGATTCCATTTGATTCCATCTGATTCCATTTGATTCCATCTGATTCCATTTGATTCCATCTGATTCCATTTGATTCCATCTGATTCCATTTGATTCCATCTGATTCCATTTGATTCCATCTGATTCCATTTGATTCCATCTGATTCCATTTGATTCCATCTGATTCCATTTGATTCCATCTGATTCCATTTGATTCCATCTGATTCCATTTGATTCCATCTGATTCCATTTGATTCCATCTGATTCCATTTGATTCCATCTGATTCCATTTGATTCCATCTGATTCCATTTGATTCCATCTGATTCCATTTGATTCCATCTGATTCCATTTGATTCCATCTGATTCCATTTGATTCCATCTGATTCCATTTGATTCCATCTGATTCCATTTGATTCCATCTGATTCCATTTGATTCCATCTGATTCCATTTGATTCCATCTGATTCCATTTGATTCCATTTGATTCCATCTGATTCCATTTGATTCCATCTGATTCCATTTGATTCCATCTGATTCCATTTGATTCCATCTGATTCCATTTGATTCCATCTGATTCCATTTGATTCCATCTGATTCCATTTGATTCCATCTGATTCCATTTGATTCCATCTGATTCCATTTGATTCCATCTGATTCCATTTGATTCCATCTGATTCCATTTGATTCCATCTGATTCCATTTGATTCCATCTGATTCCATCTGATTCCATTTGATTCCATCTGATTCCATTTGATTCCATCTGATTCCATTTGATTCCATCTGATTCCATTTGATTCCATCTGATTCCATTTGATTCCATCTGATTCCATTTGATTCCATCTGATTCCATTTGATTCCATCTGATTCCACCTGATTGCATCTGATCCCACCTGATCTCAGGTAGAGTGGAGTCAGATATAAAACAAATGGATTCAGAGAGAATAAATGGAGTCAGAAAAAATAATTGGAATCAAAGCGATGTATTCCATCGCATTCCATCACATTCCATGTATTCCATCACATTCCATGTATTCCATCACATTCCATGTATTCCATCGCATTCCATCACATTCCATATATTCCATCGCATTCCATGTATTCCATCGCATACCATCACATTCCATGTATTCCATCGCATTCCATCACATTCCATGTATTCCATCGCATTCCATCACATTCCATGTATTCCATCGCATTCCATCACATTCCATGTATTCCATCGCATTCCATCACATTCCATGTATTCCATCGCATTTCATCACATTCCATGTATTCCATCGCATTTCATCACATTCCATGTATTCCATCGCATTCCATCACATTCCATGTATTCCATCGCATTCCATCACATTCCATGTATTCCATCGCATTCCATCACATTCCATGTATTCCATCGCATTCCATCACATTCCATGTATTCCATCGCATTCCATCACATTCCATGTATTCCATCGCATTCCATCACATTCCATGTATTCCATCGCATTCCATCACATTCCATGTATTCCATCGCATTTCATCACATTCCATGTATTCCATCGCATTTCATCACATTCCATGTATTCCATCGCATTCCATCACATTCCATGTATTCCATCGCATTCCATCACATTCCATGTATTCCATCACATTCCATGTATTCCATCGCATTCCATCACATTCCATGTATTCCATCACATTCCATGTATTCCATCGCATTCCATCACATTCCATGTATTCCATCGCATTCCATCACATTCCATGTATTCCATCGCATTCCATCACATTCCATGTATTCCATCGCATTCCATCACATTCCATGTATTCCATCGCATTCCATAAATTCCATCGCATTCCATGTATTCCATCGCATTCCATGTATTCCATCGCATTCCCTTACATTCTATGTGGGTATGTCGTAGCTAAGTGTCGGCTATGTCGTAGCCAAGTGTCGGCTATGTCGTAGCCAAGTGTCGGCTATGTCGTAGCCAAGTGTCGGCTATGTCGTAGCCAAATGTCGGCTATATCGTAGCCGAGTGTCGGCTATGTCGTAGCCAAGTGTCGGGTATGCCGTAGCCAAATGTCGGCTATGGTGTAGCCAAGTGTCGGCTATGGTGTAGCCAAGTGTCGGCTATGTGGTAGCCAAGTGTCGGTTATGTAGTAGCCAAGTGTTGGCTATATGGTAGCCAAGTGTCGGTTATGTAGTAGCCAAGTGTCGGCTATGTCGTAGCCAAATGTCGGCTATTTCGTAGGCAAATGTCGGCTATGGTGTAGCCAAATGTCGGCTATGGTGTAGCCAAATGTCGGCTATGGTGTAGCCAAATGTCGGCTATGGTGTAGCCAAATGTCGGCTATGTCGTAGCCAAATGTCGGCTATGTCGTAGCCAAATGTCGGCTATGTCGTAGCCAAATGTCGGCTATATCGTAGCCGAGTGTCGGCTATGGTGGTGATGGCTGATGCAGGTACTGGAAGGCACTCTCTAGACACCACAGGTTTTCCATACACCAATGCTTTCTAGTCAGCCCTATCATTCTTCGTTGCCGGTGCCCTCCTGTAAGCTCTATCAGTACTCTCTCGCCGCCACTCGCCGGTGCCCTCCACTCTGCTCTATCAGTGCTCTCTTCCCGGTACCCTTCTGCCAACTCTATCAGTGGTCTTTTCCCGGTGCCCTCCATGCAGCTCTATCAGTGCTCTCTTCCCGGTGTCCCACAGTCAGCTTTATCAGTGCTCTCTTCCCTGTGCCCTTCAATCACATGCGTCAGTACTCTCTTAAAAGTGCCACCGTCAAGAGATCACTGATACAGCTGACTGGAAAACACATGGGATTTGTATTGTAGTGTGTACCCACAGAGATAGATAGAAAAGGAAGCCTGCATTGTAGTACAATATCCAAGGCAACTCAACTCTGATTGTTAACTTAACTCAAGTCAATTGTTGCTGCAGAGTGTGCAGAGTTGAATTCTTAGCAACAGGAGGAGGGGCATAGGCAATCCAGCCAATCAACCCAATTATAAACGCCACGGGGCGCGGTTTCTACGTGCTATAGTATATAGATGCATATGTAGCATGATAATAAAAATGTTGCATTTATATAAGCGTCAGCTTTCTATCATTTAGGCATGAACTGAGAAAATAGATGCTAAATAGGTACTACATACTTAATAATTGCTTAATGCTCCATTAATATATTATTTTTAAGAAAACAGTATTCAAAGTTTACTACTAGACATTTACTCCGACATCTTTTTATTGTTTCATTCACTTATTGGAAATAGGTAATCACAATGATTGCATTAAACACGTAGACTAAAATGTACAGGGATAATTAATTCCCCAAGAAGTAAAATGAAAAGTAAAATCAATAAGTTCTGGACACATTCATTTCTCAAAAATATATGATTTAACGCTTGTTATACTAAACGCAAAATCAAACAAAATTCCTCTATTGCTCCCCATTGCTAAAGTGAAAACACAAGGATTACATTAAAAGCATTATTGCCAGCTATTCTGTTCAGGGATTGGAAATAACTTCTGAAGCAATAGTCTACACGATACAATATTCTTTGCAAGAATATCAATTCTAAAATATTATGACTTATTACAGACTTGAGTTTTTTCCTAAACGGCCACTAGAAGGCTGACGAGATTGTCAATTAGGAATGATGAGAACGTAAGCATATATGCCTTGTCGATACAACCAAACTGTCCAATTTGAATAAAAATTGGTTTCATAGCTTTTGAAATTCTACGAATTTCTCTGTTACCATGCTTTTGCATCCTTGCAAGAAATGCAGTGGACATTGTGTGCATTACAGTAGCTTGCTGCAGCAGAAATACATTCAGGAAAAATATAATTACTGCGAGGGCAGGCATGAACAGATATGCTGGCATTCCCATTTGGTTTTTCAATTTCAATGTTCCGTAGATAGAAATGGTGCACAGGACTTGGTCTTCAATTAGCAATACCGGTATCATGATTACCCCAACAATTCTATTCAAATGCTTGTTATGCAATCTTAGCCAAGAGTAGACTTGTTTTGCGTCTTTGACAGAAGTTAGTTTGTCAGCAAATTTCAGCCAATGGTTAGTGAACTGCATGTAGATGCAACCCAGCTGCAAATAGATTGTAGTTGGAGCCACGACGGTCATTGCGAGAAAGAAAACTCCTGTTCCAGTGATAAGTCGATTTATAATTTCATGGACTGTTATAGCTCTTCTGGGATCATACGTTGGTTCCAGATTAATTGGATTTCCATACATTGACATAATAACGGAAATGAGAATAGCAATGAGTATTTCCATGGGTAGGATTGACGAAAATAGAAGTCCAACGAAGTCCACATCAAAAAACCGTGTTTTTCTTATAGGGATTTTCTTTTCCATTTCTAATAAATTTAACAAAAGCATACTAAGGTATAAGAGTAATTTTACTTTATAGTTTTTTTTCATTTTTCCCTTTTTCTTTTTACTCAAATGCTTTTTTCAAAAATTTATTTTCCCAATTGTTTTTCTTAAAAAGTTGCTCCATTCCTCAAAAAATAATTTGCTGATTTCAAAACAATTTTATACTGCCGTATTTACTGCCAAAACGAAAAGATTTAAGAAAAGCAAAATATTTTATATTTCGGTGAAGCGTTCCGATTACTATGTACCTAATGGAAGAATAGTGATCCAAACCCAAGTTTGAGCTGAAATAGTGATATATAATACTGACACACATTTACCTTTGAGTTGGTCGTCCAATTCGGCACACCCATTAATGATTTCAGGGACGCTGCCGAGACCTTTGAAAGCAAAGGTCAAATTAGCACTTACAGAAAGGGCCAGAAATGCAATAATGCACAACAATACCATTAAACGTGGGACTCGTCCCTTTTGAGAATCATCCCACATTCTGTACTGTAATTCTATCAAAGCAAGAATGAACGCTGAGAAATTCACTAAAGCTCCCAATGCCCAAGTTACTATTCTCCAACGCTTTTGGCAAACATGAACCCGAGTTTTGGCTTTATTTGGTTCAAATGGTAGTAGTCCCAAATATTTGAATGTTGTGAAGTAAGCATTTATTGCTTGGTATTCCAATTTTGTAGCCATATTTTTATTTTAATGACGTTAATTTTCAGAGTGCTATGAGTAGATTCTTGTTCTAGAGAGGTTTTAATACTGACTACTTGTATTACTTCTCAACAATATTTATTTATCTAAAGAGTAGAATATGCTTTTATCTTTTTGCATGATATGAATCTTAGAATTTACCTTGTATATTATTCCATGGTTCTTTAATTTTTAATCGAAGGGGCGTAAGTTGTGAAATAAACCACACATAGTCAACAAGTATTCCGGGGAACAGAAAGCATTACCTCTTTTGATTTCTATTTGGACTGTAATTATCGATACCCCTAATATACTCAATTTCACCCCCAAAAATTGTACTTCTCAAAAATACTAATGTTTTTCCCTATTTAGGCTTTTTACTCCCCAATTAATATGCAATTTTACCCCTATTTGTAGTACTATCTGCCTTGAGTAATTAATGGATTATGAACGACGAATAACGAAAAATTAGCAATGAAATCAATTATTAACAAATTATTAAGTTGCAGTAATATTAAGTCAAAAAACCAAAAAGTCGCCTTTGACGGTCTAACACGTTTTCTCATCTGTTCAAAAGGTAAATTTTTTGCCTCCGGTGGAATGGAATCGGAACACAAATTTTGTATTATAGCAATGCCGATAATATGCTTGCATATACAGGTATACCAGAATGATATGTACATATTTTGGCCATGAATAACTCGAGAACTGTGGAAAAATGTGGAAAATCTGTTCTCCAAATCTCATGGGTCACTTGCAAAGTGGTCAGTGACTGCCAATGCTATTTGGGGGTACTTTTGGCTTCGGTGATCCTCCGGGTAGGGCCAAACGGATTCGGTAACACCCAGAACACTTGTTCACTGGCCATTGAAAAGCAGAAGTTCAGAATAGCATGTTTGAAGAAGAAAACTCCAAAGAAGTCTGTGAAGAGGTTTGGCCAGGAGAAATGATCTGCCAGCAGTCCACAAGCAAAGATCTTGGTCCATGAAAAAAATGTTCTGAATGTTACCGAATCCGCCTCGTCCTGCTCGGAGGACCACCTTAGCCGAAACCACCCCAAATATCATTTGCGTCACTGATAACCATTTTTCCAGTGACCCAGCCATTTAAAGAACAGATTTTCCCTATTTTTACACTGTATAAGATTTGTAAAATATAGGGCATGTACACTTTCCTTGTTCCCATTTGTTACACTCATTTGTACACTCAAGTATCAATGATTTCATTAATAATTTTTTGTTATTCGTCGTTCATAATCCATTAATTACTCAAGGCTGATAGTACTACAAATAGGGGTAAAATTGCATATTAATTGGGGAGTAAAAAGAGTTAAAAGGGAAAAACATTAGTATTTTTGAGAAGTACTTTTATTTGGGGTGAAATTAAGTATAATAGGGGTGGCAATAATACTATCTCTTTCTATTTATATAGAAATCAACCAACACCACAACCAAATATCACTAACCAATATCTAAATTCTAAGAAATTCTTTGCCCCCAATGCTGTGATACTACTATGCAATGATTACCCGAAAGACCGACACTGGTTGTATCCGACAACAACCAGAACTCGGGATAAAGCCCTTTTTACTTTGTTAAACTTGTTAATATCACCTTTCTAAGAAATTTAGCCTTTCTAAGAAAGAAATCCATTCTAAAGTCCCACGGCTTAAAGTAATAATAATTAAACTAGTTGTTGATTTATACTTCGTAGGTTCCAATTACTGGCTACAATTATTATTATTAAGTACTTAGGAATTATAAGAAAGCGAATTTTTTGCTTCCTTTGATATCAGTGGTGCCGTTTTAGTAAAAAAAGTGCATATGACTTCGGAAAATGGGTATTCTTCAAGCATTAAATTTTGATGAATATTTACCGAAAATGTATTCACTTTTGTAGGAGATGAACAGAACAGTAAATCAGTGACGTCGATGTAACGCTGCAAGTAATTGTAAATGAATGTGCAAATTATATAAAATATACCACCGGTTGTATATGTCGTTACGTTGGCACACCAAGGATGAAACCCTCGCTTTTAAGTAGTTTGTGACAAAATACCTGTAAACCCGATGAGTTAAAGTTAAGTGAAAGTTTCCAACTTGACCTTCTGCTAAAAATTCTACAATATTTTTGTCTCCGATTTATACGGAGATAACTTTACTCTCAGACATTAAAAACATTTACAATCATTTTCTACAATGTTTTGGCTTGTCGCTTCAATATTTTTAGAAATGTGATGCTCAAATTGGTAAATTATTTATTCGGTTCAATTCTAGTTCTGGTTCTGTTCTTAGTTCTATTTCCCATAAATATAATTCAAAATCGTTGTTTAACATTCCTTAATTGTGTATTGATATGCGAAATTTATTAAGTTTAAGAGGCTATGGAATATATATTTTTCCGTCCTTCTTGTATCTTTAATGCATACTATTCGACAACTTTAAGAAATGCTATATACATTAAAAGCCTTCGATTAATATTCCTCTTTTTTTGAATCTGTGCCTATATTTCCTCAATTTCACTGATTTATTATAAGAAAAATTGGATTGCAGTAATTTACAATTTTAGATGTAAATTTAGCAAAGAGGCGTCTTTTGTTTGTCGGTTGCAGTTTTCTTTACATTGTGGTATTGCGTTTCGTTTATAATGAATAATGAAATCGGTAAAATGAGAGTGAAGGTGTAATGTTTGATAATATTTTCAGAATTCGTAAGATAATCCCTGCCGTTGTTTATTATGTAGCGAAGCTACATTTTATAAGGAAAAAAACATATTTTTAATACTTGCTTTACTGTTCCAAAAGTATAACTAAATCCCTGTATCGTAGTCATTTCTACCATGATTCAAAACCAAGTTTCCATTCTCCATCCATTAATGTAAATGTCACACAGAGTGAGTCATACAATATTAATTGGTTTTCAGAAAAGCTTCTAAGCCGTAAAATTTTCAATGTCTCCGAAACTGTTTTGCAAAGTTCTCCTTATCCATAATTTTTAAATAGTGATTTCATCCACTTTCTGTCACAACCCTTCAAGGGATTTGCAGGCTTCTCTCGAGTTGAACCTTTAGGCAACACATCTATGTGATAGTGATATGTATAACCATAACATACTTTAGTGCATGATTTGGAAACTTCCATACAACGTCTCTGAACGTATCGTTGCTTTGTGCAAAGACAAAACATGTAGTTCGACGAATATTTATTTGCTTTATGTAAATCGATAAGTAATATAATGCAATTGTAGTAAAATTACTGTTTATACCAAATGAAATATAAAACTCATAAATGTCAACCTTAAGGTGTAAATAAA